>VMOF01000111.1:32130349-32183180 GCA_011764245.1 Trialeurodes vaporariorum
TTTTGAGTGAAAACAATTAGTGTTAAGACTTGACGGCGGTTTTTCCTTAAACCCAGGGGGTTTTGGGGTTTTTTTGATATATCTTTCAATAGGAGTCATATCTGGGAAATTTTTTTAGATGACCCTACTTGGGGCCAAAAACGTCTAAAAGATTTGGGAGCTTCAAAACCTAAATTTAACTAAATGTTTGTTAAAATTTTAAATTTTGTTTCTGAAATGGGCTTGCTTTTTAGAGTATTCTTGTGTCCTTGATTTTTTAATTTCGACTCTTCAAAGGGGAGTAATGCATTTTTGAAAATGAGCCCAAACCGAACTTTGACCGTAACGGAAAACGATATTGAACATCGATTCGGACCAAAAGTCTGATAATTTCACCCTTCTTTGATTTATAAAAAAAAAATAGGGTCCGCGTATGAAGTTTTGAATTTAGGGACGTGATATCCGCCCTGCGGGCCCCCCAGATAGGGCTCCCAAATCGGAAACCCCTTAAAAAGATGTCCCTCTCAAGCTAATTGAACAAGTGTTTCAGCGTTTTTCAAAATCTGGAGCCGTTCTCAAGATATTATGCCTGTCTCCTTTTTTAATTGACACCCTGTATACTATGAACTGAATGAAAAGTGGCATTGCAAGAATAACTACAGTCAAAGCAAGCTCACACTGTTTGACTGCTTGTTATCTTGTTTCAGTAGACAGCGATACAGAGTCTGCTGCTTTTTGTTTTTTATTTTATTTTATTTTTTTATTTTTTTTTTTTTTTTTTTCAGGTAAACTTTACTTTCTCGTTATTGTACGGGGGTCATCCAAAAAGTAAGGTTCCCTCGTCTATTTCTCCAAAAGTAAGCACGATAGATCAAATCTGTAAAAAGTATTTTATTTCTGATACTCTCAGCTTTCCAGCGGTACCAATTTTTTTAAATTTGGACCACTGGTTCACTAGAAAATCAATTTTTAGCCGGACAAGTCGCGGCACGATCCGTCCACCTCTCGACGCGCTGACGGAGATGCACATCACGTTGTCGCATCATTGTTGTCGCTTTCCACACCTCACCAGGTATCACTGATAAGACAGGCACAATCATCTGTCCACTGTTTTGAAGATTTATCAATGAAAATGAATTTACTGATAAAATTTGGGCAGCTCCATTATGATCGACTGATCATTGAATCAGTGTTACGCGTATCATCATGGAGTTGCCACTGCAAAATGTTTCTCAGTGTGAAATCCGTGCCGTTATTCGTTTTTTTTTCGCGAAAGAGAAGAGTGCGAAATTTTTCCTCATCCTCCGTATTCTCCAGATCTTGCTCCCAGTGACTATCATCTCTTCCCGCAGCTCAAAAAACACCTTGGTGGACAGCACTTTCAAAATGATCAACAGGTGATATCCGCAGTTAATGACTGGCTCCGTAATCAACCAAAGCAGTTCTTCGAGGGAGGCATTAAGAAACTTCTGCCACGGTATGAAAAATGCATCGATCGGAATGGTGATTACGTGGAAAAAAGAGGTAAGACTCTTAAATAGTCAATTTTAAGTTTCCAAAAGGCACCTCTCCATAATTTTTTCCGAATCGCAGGAAACCAAAAACATTTGACGAGATTTATAGCGCGTCGAGAGGTGGACGGAACGTGCCGCGACTTGTCCGGCTAAAAATTGATTTTCTAGTGAACCAGTGGCCCAAAATTTTAAAAAAACTTGGTACCGCTGGAAAGCTGAGAGTATCAGAAATAAAATACTTTTTACAAATTTGATCTATCGTGCTTATTTTTGGGAGTAATAGACGAGGGAACCTTACTTTTTGGATGACCCTCGTATATGTGATGACGATGGTGAATAATAAATTACGTTTTTGTCCATTTGCTGGGATTCAAAAAAAAAACAAGCAGATAGTTCTGACACTACAGTGTCAGAGAAGGCGCACCTTGAGCAAATTTGGTCCCTCATAAATAAAATTCCATTTCCATCATCTCAAAAATAATCTGTCCAGCAAAAATCCGGGTCCAAACAAGGGTGCGGCGAGTGGGTAGGGGTTAGGACCACTACGTGCGATCTGAGGACAAAACCCTTCGAATATTCCACCATCTCAAAAAAAAACTGGCCAGCAAAAGATTAGGTACGAACCTGTGTGCGATGAGGGGGGGGGGGGGGTGTAGAACCACTACGGACAATCTTAGAGCAATCCCTCCGAATTTTCCACCATCTCAAAAAAAAAATTGTACAGCAAAAGTTCAAGTTCGAACCTGAAAGCGGTGAGTGGGGGGGGGCGGTAGGACCACTCCGGACAATCATAGAACAATTCCTTCGAAATTCCCACTGCACAATGCACATCACTAAACGCACGTAAAAAAAAATCAAATACTCATAAAACAATTTTGAACCCCCCTTAGTAAAAAGGTAGTCAACAATATAGTATGTCCCGCAAAATAGGGAAATGAAAAAGTGATCAGTAGTAAGAAGAAATCGGACCATGCCGAGTCATTGGTTATTAGTCCAGCCAGTCAGACCTCAACGCTCTTAACAGATTAGATCAGCTCCAAGATGCTCATGAGACCGGAAATGTTTCTCGCAGTTTCTTGAAAGTAATCTTGGAGTCCACTGAAGGCATTATTTCCATGCAAAAATTGGTCTGCAGGTTAACTGGCAGTGACGGCTCTATCAATTTGGCAACACTGTTTTTGTCTCTATTGATTTTATATGTAAAATGATCGATTTTTGGGTAGGCGACTGGCCTCGCCAAGAATCGATTATTTTTCATGATGTGTTAAAGTAGAGAAAAACAATGTTGCCATATTCCATTAGCTGGCACCGTTCTTTGGTTGCCCGGTAAAAAATTTGAACGTGAAGTGTGATGCCAAGTAAAACAAAGAACGCCATGGCAAAACGTAAGAAAAGATGAAGAAGTTACAGTGAGTCAAAAGACATCTCTCCTAAATGTCCCCATGACGTCCCACGACTGGTGACAGGCATTCGATCCGCGCACAATGGCCGAAATACGTCAATCAAATCTCGAAATGATAAAAAATAAACTGTAGGGAATACCCTACGAACACTTTCTCACACCATTTTTATCTGAGGAAGACCCCCAGACCCCCTCCCCCACCACTACAGAATTCTGGAGGAGACCCCCTAACCCCCTAAAGAATTCTGGGGGAGACCCCCCCCCCAAATTTCAAATATTTTCACCTCCGGACATAACTCTGCCTTCAATCCGAAGAGTTTGCAATTTTGTGGAGAAGCTGTAGGAGTAGTTGCCTATTTTGTTATTTGAAGGCTAATTGAGAGCCTTAATCTGATGTTGCTTATAACAGGGTCTAGAGTAATTCCAGATTCCAATAAGTTTTTATTCTTTGAGCTGCATTCATTATATTTGCTCTTTGTTCTATTTTTGGGAGTTTCTTTTTCCCTTAGTTTTCATACCTAGCAGGTCGAAATGTACTGATTCTTGCATTTCCTCCATTGAGTACTATGTTTGGTTTCTTCTTTCAAACTGTGGATCTTCAAAATAATTTTTTTGTTTAATAGATTAACCCCCCTCCAAAGATGTACTTAAGTAAGTCGTAGATTGCGCAAACAAAATTTCAACAAAATTCATTCAGCCATTTTTGATTGACTTCTCTTTATAAAATTAATTTTCCTTGAATATTCTATTTTTTGGTGTGATGAAACCTATATTGCTTTTAAACAGCTTTAGACTTAAAGGTTGTATATTGTAGTAATACATTGGAAAGAAATTTCTGCCTAGGCTGGTTGCAAACGTTTTGATGCAATTTTCATCGAACTTAATTGAGTCATACTTGAATTACTTATTCCAATCATTATGTTTGTCTTCATATTTGCTTACAATTATAGTTTCAAAAGATTTTTGCTCGATTGTACCTATATTGCCCCTCAAAACGGTCTTAAGGTTTTTATGAGGACTGTACCGGAAAAATATTTTAGTGCACACAGTGCAGTGTTTAGTGTATTTTTTTAACACATTATTTTTGTGAAAAGTTTTGTCAAAATCCATCCCATTAATGATTAACTCAAAGTTTAAAATTAATTCCTCATTTTCTTTTTTTCTTTTTTTTGGACAAACACCCTATTTTGATTTTTTTAACTCTCTTAAGGGTTGTATATTGTAACTGTAAGGGCTACTTTCTTTTGTAAACCAATTGTAGATTTTATTTGCCAGATTTTGTCAAAATTCATTGGACCAAACAGGAATTATCCGAAATAATAAGATTATTTTTTTTATTTGCTTATATACCCATATTTTTTTCTCAATCGCACCTATATTGCCTCTTGAAAAGGTCTAATCGGTTGTTTATGGTGATCAAGAGAGGAAAGTATGTTAGTACTTTGATAGTAGATTGTGTGTAAAAAGTTTCATGAAAATTCATCCAGCCATTATTGATTGATTCCAAGTTTTAAGATTACTTAATTTCTCACGATAATTCCACTTTTTGGCTCGAGCGCACCTATTTGATTTTTTAGACGGTTTTGAGGGTTGAATATTGTAACTATGAGTAGTTATTTTATAGTAGGCTGAATGTAGATTTTTTTTGCTAACTTTCATCCAAATTGATTGAACCAAACCTGAACCATCCCAAATAATAGGATTATATTTTTATTTGCTCATATTCCCAACTTTTTTGCTCAATCGCACCTATATTACCTCTTGAAATGGTTTTATTGGTTGTTTTTGGTGACACAGAGAGGAAAGTATGTTAGTACTTTGATAGTAGATTGTGTGTAAAAAGTTTCATGAAAATTCATCCAGCCATTATTGATTGACTCCAAGTTTTAAGATTACTTAATTTCTCACGATAATTCCATTTTTTGGCTCGAGCGCACCTATTTTGATTTTTTAAACGGTTTTGAGGGTTGAATATTGTAACTATGAGTGGTTTATTTTATAGTAGGCTGAATGTAGATTTTTTTTGCTAACTTTCATCCAAATTGATTGAACCAAACCTGAACCATCCCAAATAATAGGATTATATTTTTATTTGCTCATATTCCCAACTTTTTTGCTCAATCGCACCTATATTACCTCTTGAAATGGTTTTATTGGTTGTTTTTGGTGACACAGAGAGGAAAATATTTAAGTTTATTGATAAGATAGTGTGTACAAAGTTTTATCAAAATTCATGGAGCCATTATTGATTGACTCCAAGTTTTAAGATTGATTTCTCACGATAATTCTATTTTTTGGCTCGAGCGCGTTTATTTTGATTTTTAATCAGTTTTGAGGAATGAATATAGGAACTATAAGTGGTTTATTCTATAGTAGGCTGAAAATAGATTTTTTTTTGCTAACTTTCATCAAAATTGATTGAGCCAAACTTGAATTATTCCATTTTTATTAATTTTTATCCATTTTACCATTGATTTTAATGAAAATCATTTTTTCCCCATAACTACCCTAAAAGTCAAAATTTCAAAAAAACAAAAAAAATGCCTCTGGGGAATCTAAAACGCAACAACTGTGCAAAATCTGGATGCATAAGGATCAATGGTTCAATAGTTATGCCTAGGTACGGAGTGACGGACAAACGGACTGACGGACAGACGCCACAGAATTTTTTTACCTAAATCTCTCTAAGTCAGAGAGGGTTAAGAAATACGAAAATATGATGGAAGGATGTTCTTATGGATGGTATTAGACATGATGAGAGGCCATTACTTTGACTAAATCATGATTGACTTTGTTGTGAGAGGCCAACTATCGTAACAAAATACCTTGAAAAACTCTGCGCCATCAGAAGAAATTGACTCGCTAACACAATTTTCAGAAAGAAATGGATCGCTGACTCATATTTCAGCATAAAAGACGCTAACTTACTTTTAACCAAATTGTGAGGCGCAAACTCAATTTACTACAAAAGTCTAAGTGCGAAACTTTTAGGCATGACTGATCAACCTCAAAACACCTAATCAGTCTCTAATTCTGATCATTAGCGTTAAAAATATTTAAATATTAAAAGTGAACACTGAACAGTCATCAGTTCAACCAAAGAAAATAAGAATTCTGAGCATTGAGATACCTAGTGAAAGTCTTGCTGCTTGGACTCTCCGTTTTGCGTTTGACCAAACGCTATAATTAATTATAATAATTACATTTACATGAAAAAAAAACAATCACTCAGAACGGCAAATGATTGGTTCACTTGATCACCTAGAATAAATACCGGGACAATTTGAAATCATCACTAATCAGAAAGTGAGGTTAGTAAAAATTTTTGAAGTAGAATAACTTTAAGAAAACGTGAATCAATGAACATCTAATTACTTCCAACACACTCGAAATTCAGTCGTGATTGGGAAAACATTAACTTTTCAAATGAAATTGGCATTAAAAAAAAACAGGAAACAACCTAAAAATCACGACATCAAAAAAGCTCATTTCGCCATTTGACCACAAGGGGGCGTAGTATACTCTATTGAGTAGCAGACCGATTTCAATAGGCGCACGTAGTACCTACGGTGCGCCTAAAACGCCGAGCAAAGTACCTACTTTGTCGAATGCCGTTGTCGGCCATCTTAGCTGCTTGTGATGGTGCATGCATATAGAGTTAATTTGCCCTTTCAACCGCCGTCTAAGGCTTTCCTTAAAACGCCTCTGATGAGTTTATGAGTGGATTTTGAGACTATCTTGATGCTCTCAAAGTGATTTTACACCAGAATCAACTCTTCATAACGCTGTAGCAAAAGTATGCAACGAACCCACTATCGATACGATACCATTATCAGACGATATAGCTGATCTGAGTGCAGCATGCGCAATAAATAAACCACCGCAAACGGTTATGCTGAAGCTGAAGTGTCTGAACAGTACGTCGCGACACGGCTTGGTAGAGGCTTAGCGCGGCAAAAGCAATGACCTTGAAACCACGGATCTTCAAATTATGATAGTAAAATTGATCGCTCTTCAAAACAAAAAACAAAAAAAAGCAGAAGCTAAACTACCGCAGCGAGCCGCCGTACATAGCAACAAACACCGCATCGCACTACGGCAGGCATCGGGTCGTTGCGTTGTTGACCACCGGAGCGCGAATATCCTCTGATTACACCATAATAAATAACATCTCCTCCTCTCCCTCACACCTCATCTTCACCTGCGTCGCTGCTCCTGTAGTCCCAGCCCCCTCCTGATGCGAGTTGTTTCTTTGCTCTCTCGATCGCCGCGCCGCGCCGCGCGCCGTGAGGTCGTAGAACCGAATCATTCAGCAAAAGAATAGTTTGTTGCGAATGTAGTTAAGTAAATAACCGAGTGTGAGGTCGACGCTTTAGATTTTGGTTCAGCTAAGCTTCCTTTCAATACATATCACAGTTCGTTTAAACCTTGTGAGCCCAAGCTATTTGACCAAAGTGTATGGGACCAAGGGCGGGGGGAGGGGCTCTGAGAGGACTTCAAATGGTTATTCGTCGTAGAGGCTTAGTTACTTTTAAACGTCCCATACGAAGTATGGCAAGCTTCTTACTCTCGTTTTGCTGTATACAATGAATAATAAAAAACAGGGTATGAGGCGCCCTCTGGCGGCCGTGTGTGTTTGGGAGATTTTTTTCAGGATTTGAATCCAGACTCAAATGCTCGGGTCGTGTTGAGTATTTTCGAGCAATTTTCGAGTACGTTCAATGAAACAATCAGACACATTTTAAAATTTTTTTTTTCGAGTCATTCGATCACAGAATAATACAATCAGAAGGGAAACTCCCATAAGAGCCAATGGAAACAAGATTTGGAATTTACTGGCACAAACTGGCAACTGTGCCTACTCACTTCTCAAGATGGCGGACATGCTTTTTCAGGATATACAACCAATCACAACTCGGCCAGTTGCCGAAGATCTGCCGAAGATTGCCGACGATACTCACTTTCGAACATGGCGGCCCGAAGTAAAGGATGTTTCAAAAAGAATTAGAGTTTCCGTTCTGATTAGAGTATTCTGTGATTCGATGGCTTCACCGTTTTTATTTTTTTTTTGATTTTGATTTTGTTTTGTTTTTTTTTTGTTTTTTTTTTAAACTTTCCCTGAAATATCAGTGCAGATGACTTCATCAGTCGTCTTAGATTTGTCTTCGATGCACTCACACTCCCCACACACCCCACACACACACACACACACACACACACCACACACACACACCACACACACACACCACACACACACACACACACCTTAGTTATAAAATCACAGTAACATATCGAGGGACGTTGTATCAAAATAAAATGTAAAATGCCTGAAAATATAAATCACAAGTCAATAAACTTTACTAGCACTACACTAGGACAAGAATAATTCTTTCCGTTCATGGAAACAGTAAAATGACAAAACAAATCCATTTAAGATTCCAGCTTCAATAAAATAGGTATAAAAAATAAATATCCGGAGCACAATACGATGACTAGATGAAAGTGAGTTCAGGTACCAGAAATAAATTAATAAGTAAAATAATAGGACTCAGCTGTACAGAGATCCAAAAAATAATTGAGGTTGAGCAGGTACACTCCACAGTTCATAATTTAAGTAATTCCATAATTTGGTAACAGATAGTCTCCGGTTGAGAGATGGGCCCAAAAAGGTCTGACTGGTAATCCGCAGGAAAGGTTAAAATGAGGTTCATAGGAGAGAAACATTCCATAAGACGAACCCACAGACATTCGTGACACGTGAACATGAACCCTAATCAAACAGAAATTCCAACTCAAATAGTAAAATAGAAAAAAAAATAAAATGGTTGTAACAAGGAATACTGAGTGCAACAAGTTAAACACCAAAAGGGCCACAAATGCTGAGTGTCAAAAGACAGCCAAAGTATAAAACCAAGCAGTAAGTTCAAATAAATCAACTCATGGCAGAAAAAATGCAGACGGCTAAAATGGAACATCAATGATAGCTTTTCTAGCTGCCATACAAGTGAGAGAGAAAGGAAACTCAGAATGTGTCCACGAAGCATTGAAAGATGAAATAGTCTCAGAGAAAATAGATAAATTGATCTGGCCAGAAAGTGAAATACAAAATTAACTTGAGAGACATGAATAACCAGTTAGCATGAGACAAGGCACATGTTTGGCAAAAATCTCAAACAGTTCAAAAAAGTCAGAATTCAGGAACACTTACCCAAAAAGGGGAAAATAAGTTAAAAAACAGAGCTCAAATAAACGGCCAAATCCATGGAGAGAAACAACAGCTTGATTCCGAGTGAACAGTTTGATTACAAGAGACACGTGCAAAAGGAGAAAGCTTCCTAGGAAAAATTGACATGTTCAACTCTCTGGATCACAAGTCCGGCCACGATTGAAACAATAAAACTTGAGTAAACTTTTTTTTTTTTTTTTTTTTTTGAGGTTAGTGGCTTTCGTCCACACGCCGGGGACCTTCGGCCAACAGAGAGATTGATTAATCGAATAATGTATGATGCTAGAGATAGATTTTAAAGGCTGATATTGTTAGAGTTGAGAAAGTTGCGGATGGAATTATAAATGACGAGGTTATTGTTGAAGAGCACTGAAGTGAGATTGTATGGCGGAAGCAGCTTTTGTTTCAAGAGTGCGTGAAAGAGAGCGTCGCGGTGACTTAAGAGCGGGCATTGGAAGAGGATGTGATTGAGGTCGCCATGTTGATTGCAGGCGCATAAACTGTCTGGTTTCAACGATATGCAATGTAGGTGACTCGGGAAGAGCCCATGACCGATTCGTAGTCTAATTAGATTTTTAATATCTTTTCGGTCCCAATGTAAGGAGTGATACCAAGGTTTTACAGGAATATTCGGCTGAATTGCTTTCAACTTCTGTCCTTTCCAAGTACATTGTTGCCAATCCTGATGCCAGTTTTCGTACATTTGTTTTTTGAGAGTAGGGAGTAATTGTGTATAGTGTAATAAAGGCTCTTCATGGCGGGTGGCCAGTTGAACGAGGGAAGCAAGGGAGTCCACCTTTTCATTACCTTTGATGCGACTGTGACTGGGTACCCATAAAAAGTTGACACTGAGCTGTTGATTTGACCAGCACAAGTGCTTCAATTTTTGAACTATTGGATGAAGGTCACTGTTCCTAGAACTGAGAGCCGATAGAGTGCTTTTAGAATCTGTAATAATCACTGAACGATGAATCCTTTTTTCTATTATGTATGCCATTGCCCGTAAAATTCCAAAGGCTTCGGCCTCATAGATGGTGGAAATATCAGAAAGTTGAAAGATATTAAAAAACTTATTATGAACAAAAACGGAGGTTGTATACAAGGAAGTTTTCGAGCCATCGGTGTAGATTTTTGCATGTGATAAAAATTTGGTTGAAACTGTTTCTTCGAACAAGTTTTGAATTTCCATGTGAGATAGAATTTGTTTCTTGCTTGTGAAAAGGTAAGAGACGTTCGGAGCGAAATGTATAAAATCGGCGTCCCAAAGAAGTGCTGAGGGTGCCGCTGTGTAGCTATTTTATTGTCAAATTTCCGTTTCAAATCCCTCCAGGGAGCAACTAGCAGGGGATATTGCTTGTTGCTCCAATATGTAGAATTGGAGACGGCTCTTTCAAGTTTTTTAATGTTTCTGACATTTGTATTGTACTGGAGATGCATACTTTTTAGAAAGAATTTCGATGTTAGATATTGGAAACGTTCTTTAATGGGTGGTATTGCAGCTTCAACATTCAGATTATTTGTCGGAGTCGAGGAGAGAGCGCTTAGGACTTTTCGAAGGCATTTAAATTGAATTTTATCCAAAGTTTCCATAATCTTATAATTTCTGCAATAGGCAATTATTCCATAGTCAATGATTGGACTAATTAAACTCTTATAAAGGGTTCGGAGTACATTTTGGTTCACACCCCAAGCTGCTCCGGCAAAATAGCTAAGAAAGTTCAGTCTCATATCCACGCGTTCTTTGACCCGTTTGACTTGAGCATTCCAATTTAGTTTGCAATCAAATAATAAACCAAGGTACAAAGCGGTGTTATTTAATGGTACCTGAAAGTCGCCTATGGAAATAAGTATGTATGTTTGGTGGGGTTCTACGTGTGGTAAAAATAATTGCTTGGCATTTTCGCAGAGATAGCTCAAATCCCAGCTTTACAAGCTCTAAGTACAAGTTATTGAGGTCAAAATTGAGTTGTTCGATAGCAATATCTAGGGATTTGTTGATTGCGTAAATTACTATATCATCTGCAAACTCTAGAATTAAGCAAAATGTGCGACATTTATGTAAATGTGAGGTGTAAATGAGGTATAGGATGGCGCTCAGAATTCCTCCCTGAGTGAGGCCTTTAGGTTGGCGACCGATAGATCTGAGTCTGTTATTGTAAGATAGATAAAGTAGATTGTCAGAAATTAAATTTGTGATTAGTTCAGCTAGATTTTTATCTATACCCAAATTTATCATCTTGTCATGAAGAATTTTACATTGGACATTATTATAAGCACTTTTAATATCTAGAAAGGCAGCGGGCATGAATGATGACTCACCAAAGGTTTTGTAGGCATCGGCAGCAATTTGCACAAGATTTGAGGTGACGTTTCTTCCCTTGCGGAAGCCGCTCTGAAAGGGTGATAATTTAAATTTTGTTTCAAGATGGATTTCAAGGCGCCTCAACAGAATTTTCTCAAAAAATTTCCTGATGACTGAGATAATTCCTATTGGTCGGTATGAAGAGTGAGATGACGGATCGCCTGCTGATTTGGGTATGACAAAGAGCTTGATTTTCTTCCATGATTCTGGGATGTCTCCCTTCTTCATTATGTCGTTGAAGATGGAGCGAAGAATATTGTGACCGTTAGCTGGCAGATTGATGATAAAGTTTATGGGAATTCCATCCAATCCAGGACTTTTCTTTTTCAATGTTTGTAGCGCTAAGTCGTATTCAGCTGAGCTTATTTGTTTAAACGAGTCGGACCATGATCCGGAAGAAGAAAACTGAGGATATGAAGTAGCAGGGGGGGCTATATTTTGGGCAAAACCGTCAATCCTTCTTCAGTAGAATTGGAAAACGGTGTTAAGGCTTTATTTGAAATTTTAACTTTTTGAAACATGGTTGAGTTTGGGGGTATCATAATTGAGACTGTCAGTGAATTCTTTCCACTTTGTTTTTTAGTGTTTCGTAATGTTCGCTTGAAGATTGCATTGACTCTTTTTTTTTCTAAGTAAGTTTCAACCTTAGCATCTAATAAGTACTTTTTTATGAGTTCGGCTCTTTTTTTCTTTTAGAGTTTGGCATTCAGGTGTCCCCGGGGAAATTTTTCTGAACTTCTTGGGGGTTGATCGGCGATTAGGTGAGAGATCGCTTGTATTTGAATGCTTCTGTTCAAGTTCTTTGCTTATTTGTATGCTTCTGTGAGGATTGCGATAAACAGTTCATAGGTTAAGAATTATTTGTCATAAAAGCTTGTACCTGTTTTGTATAATTAGCCCAACATTTTAAAATGATAAGTTTCCTTAGGTTCCTGTGGATAGACGGGTTGAGTATTGGGTTGACATTTTTTGAGAGCAATGTAAGGCAGGGGAAGTGGTCACTTCCGTAGGTATCAGTAAGAGGTGCCCATTCGAGAAATGTTAGTAACGAAGGTGCAACGAATACCAAATCGGTATAGTTTTTGGGCTTGAAGTGGTGAAGTGAGACGTGTTGGGTGCGGATTAAGAGAATTAGCACAACATAAGTTAAATTCAAGCATCGTGTCCATCAAAATTTGGCCATTTACGTCTGCGGAGCAGGACCCCCAAACGGGGTGTTTGGAGTTAAAATCTCCTGCTATAAAAAACATTTAGTAGCTAATCCATTTTTCTGAAAGAATTTGCGGAGCGAACCTTGTTGGAGCTTATTTTCTGGATTAATGTAGAAGTTCAAAAATATAATGTCTTGATGCGTAAGTTTGAAAGCTAAAATTTCTATACCTTGTTCATTTAAATCAGATTTATTCAATTGAATTAACTTCGAAGATAAGTGGCCTTTACCAATGACAACAGACCACCCCCTTTTTTTCCAGTCGGTAGATCTGTCACATCTGTAACTGTTGTAACCTGGGAATTTAATTACATTGTTTGGTTTTAACCAATTTTTCATTTAATAGAAGGATATCAGGTTGTGTCTTTTAAGAGATCAATGAGACTATTCTTATTTGCATTGAGAGACTGGGTATTCCAATTTATTATTTTAAGATTTTGTCCCGGGTTTTTCATCCTGTTTTAAACAAACCTGCACGTTTTTATTTTTGTGCGTGTGGGGGTTGCCTACCTTGTCCCTGGGGTCTGGTCTCGACGGAGAGGGGTCCTCGGTAAGTGCTGTCCTCTGTGGCCAACAGCGGAACCTTCTTTTCTCATTTCCGGCGGAGCGATATTTTCCGAGGGACTCTTTTTCCGCCAAAACCCAAGCTTCCAGTTCTTTCGATTTGCTCCAATTTCGTCTGACCTTGCGCTCAGCTGTGCTGACTGCGACTGCGCATATCGGATTCGGTTTTCGTCTCCTCGGGTCGCTGCTGGCAGCTCGTTTGTCCAGCGACCTGTGGATTGAATTCTTTTTCTCATTATTATTTTGGCGTTTCGTTTGGACACCCGTTTTCTGTGTCTTCTAATTTCGATATCTTTAATCTCAACCATGGCTGATCTGATCTGAAAGAACACCTCTACTTGAAATTTTATCCATTCGAATGGGCCCCTGCTGAAGTCACTGTTTTCGTTACTCTGCTTTGATGCAAACCGCATTTTAATTCCCCTTTTTGGGGTAAGTTACTTTCTTTTTCCTACTTTCCTTTCCAACTTTTCTCCTTTTGAGTCACGTTAGCCTAAATTAATGTTTTGATTGAAAGTATGTTTGCACATTGTATTTTGTTTCTCTCTACTTTTCAACTTGGGTTTTTGGCTCATCATCTTCCATGATGCAGCATCTCTCTCAACTCTTTACTGAAATTTAACTTTGAACTTGTAACTTAACTTTGATGAGCTTTATACGGGGCACGTTGGAGCCTAACTCCTGAAACCCGACTCATGTCTCTTTTCTTTCTTTATTCACTTTCCTACTGGCTCAATGTACTTTTCATTTGCATTCTCTCTTTTAGGCATTTCTAGTAAGCTTAACTTTTATCCAAAATTTCATTGTTCATGTAACTTTATGCCCTTCTGGCCATGTGAGGCACATGTCTCTCAAGTAATACTATTCAGGCCTTCTGCCGTCTCATTTCTTTTTGTGCTGTAAAACGTGTTCTTTTTTGCTTTCATTGTAGGTTTAAGGCTGTGCAAAATTTTTAAATGTGTTTTCTTTTCAGGGCTGATTTAATTGTAATTTTTCCCCTTTTACTGTGTGCGATACTTTGATCATGTATTCTCTCTCTTTCTATTTTACTGTTGTAACTGTAAGTCTCATAAAGACAAATTTTCTGATTATCTGGGCCCCTTTTGGCAGTGTAATTGTGATCTCAAGCAATCTCTCTCTCTCTTCACTCGGAGCAGCCCACCTTTATATTGTGGTTTTTTCTCTCTGTCTCCAATCTTAATTTTCTCCCTTTTAAAAAATCTTTTTAACGTTAAGCCCTTCTGGCATTTTCACTTACCTTGTGTACCTCTGGTCATAAATATTGTATTGAATTCTTTTGTACTATTTATTTTTTGGGTTTTGTTCCATGCGGGGGTTTTTGTTTCCAGTTTCCCGTTTTGGAATTTACTTTACTGTGATCACTATGGATACGTCCTAGTCTCCTAAACGTTTCTCGGGTCCAGACCCCGTTTCTTTCTCTCATCGACTGCTAATTTTTTCATCTTTACGCCTGGATCTCTGGTTACATCGTCTACTCTCCAGTTTTTAACTCCATCATACTGTGAGCTAGATCTTTATTATTTTTTGCGTTTATTTTTTCCTGCAGCGATGAGATTTGAGTAAAGAATTCAGGCGTCTGGCCACGTTTAGACATTTTGTCTCACTTATTTATTTTCTACCCGGAGTAACGACATTTTTTCTTATTTTAAAAAAGTGATGTATCAGTGTATTTTTTGTGTGTGTGTGTATGTGATATGAAAGTGTGTGTGCTAGTGTGAGATCATTTTAGAATTAATTATTTATTTAAATTGGTACTACCTTTTCTACTGTGATATTTAATTTGCACCCACTTGTGATTTACTATGCGCTTTTTTTATGAATTTGCGAATTTGTGATTTGAACCTTTTTGCTGTGATAACTATTGAAATTTATATAAAACAGCCTTCTCTTTAAAATTTTTATTTTGTGACTCTGAGTTAACTCCTGCCCCCTTCCAACTTTCCATCCTCCGGGGGGGTTTTTAAATATACCCAAAAGTGTAACAATTTTGCGTTGTATTATTTATAAAGGAGTGTAATAAGTAGGTTATTTTTAAAATTTAAAGGTGATGATAAGAATAGTCTTTAAGAAGGGTGTGATTTTAGGAGATTGTTGGCGGGTAACTAGGTTGACTAGAGTCAATTATCATTTCTTCTGTTTGTTGCGATGAGTCTAATTTGATTGTTGCGATGAAAATTTTAAATTTTGTTGAGAAATCTAGGGTGTCCATGTAGATGGATTCATTTTGACTTTGATCGATTAAATTATTTGTGGATTGAGCTATTGTGAGCCTCTTCGTTAGATAGGGGGGAAAAAGATGATTCTAGAATGTTTGAGGGGTTAGCCATAGTTAGTTCCTTCACTTGGGACGAAGCAACTGTCGAGGCAGGATGTAGTCCCGGTAATTCATTAGTGGTGGTCGAAGCCAAATGGGGATTATTCATTTGGGAGTAATTTTTTATCCATTGCTGGTTAGGCAAAGAATCATTCGGGTATTGTCGTTTCCCAATATGAGATGACTTAGGTTGCGTTGCCTCGTTGTAAGGCTTACGTAGGTCTGTAGGCTTGTATAAGGGTTCATTAGGTTCAGAAATGGGTAGCTCCGAGAGCTGGTTGACTAGGACAGGGAAGTTATGCTCAGTTACAACAAAGTTATTCAGCCTTGATTGAGCCGATTTTTTTTTTTTTTTGGCCTGTTGACGGGGGTTGTTTCACCATTATTTACTTTTTCTTCAGCTAATTTAAATGAAATATTTTGGTGTGCCATAAATAATTTAATAGTTCTCTGTTTTTCTTGAGCTGGGCATTCTTTACTGAGAGCGTTGTGGGCCCCTTGGCAATGATAGCAGGTAGTCGCTAATGTGCAACTCTGAGTTTTATCATGTTGAGTACCACAGTTAGAGCACCTGAATTTGCTTTTACAGTTGGGTGTTCCTTTAAAGGATTCTCTGTGACCAAAAATAAGACAATTTTTGCACTGTGAAATAGGGTATACGTAAGGACTTACAGCACATCTTGAATAGAGGATGTATAAATAATCCGGAATATTCTGACCTTCCCACATAATATCCAAATTGGCAGTCGGGCAAAAGGAACCATCCTGATTACGACGGTAAATTCTTCTAACACTAACTATAGTGGAGTAGTAATCTTTCAGGAAATCGCAGATTTGTTCGAGATCTATGTCTGGATCAACATTATGAACAACAATTCTTCTTGTGAGTTTGTTGGTTGGGATGTATTTGTGATAATCTTTTAATGCTTCTTGTTGTAGAGGGGTACTTATAAATTGGTTGGCACTTTCATAATCTTTAAATTCAATGTTTATTAAATTCTTGCTAATTTTTTGTAAGCTTTTGACACCATTGATTTTATTTTTGTACAGTAAAGCTCCTACAGCCATGGGGTGTTTAAGACCTAGGTTAGGGGCGGTCATGGATACCACAAAAGGGGGAATATTTGCATTTGTGTACAAAAGGCTGTCTTTTTCATTAATATTGATGGATTTTCGATAATCTTCTTTTTGCACGTATATGGGAGTAGAATTTGTGGCAGTAATTTTATTTGGGTTTTCTTGATCCTTGGTATTAATTAAAGGGTGGTGAGGGATAACCTCACCCCCCGGTGATGCAGACATGGCCAGCAACACGTGGGTACTTATTTAAACATCTGGTCGATGTAGAGAATAGGTGAATAACAAAAATTCCGATTAAAAGGCACTACACTTTCGCACTAACGAGTAAACAACACACTTCAGCCGTTAATTGACAACTTTAATTAGAATAAGACAATTCAAAACAAAAAAGAAACACCGAAAGACTGTCGGGTGACCGAACGGTACCGCTTCCAAGTTTGCACTATTGAGTAAACTTAGGGACCGACAAAATAAGAATAAAACGACGAACTAGGTACCCTATTCATTACATAACAATAACAATCACAGATAACCGCAAAGTAAAATCACTCAAAATGACACGGCTGATACAGCGTTAACAACAACGACACTGCACCAATCATCCGAGACTGTCAGTAAAAGTTTCTAAAATTCACCGCTAGGAGCACCACCACACAGTAAATAGCTGGAGGATGAAAAATGTGCCATTGATAAAACGGCACATAGTTAGTAAGTAAATTTAGATTTTTTTTGGAATAACTATGCACACACTGCCATTGCCTAGTATAGTCCAGTCGAATGGTCGAAAAAAACGGCCTTACCTGGAAAAAAATGGTGGAAAGCGGGAGTTGACGTTTTTCGGCTCAGTATAGTGTCCTTTTTAACATACTAATTTTTCACCCCTGTGCGGGCTGTGCTAACGCCGCCATCTTGAAAAATGTGAGCCTAAAAACGGTTTTTTGCGATTATCTCGCTTCGTATTTATTCTACGATAAAAATACTTCTTTCAAGAAATGTTTTACTCAAAATTTGCCATAAAAATGATGCTATACAATTTTTGCGTGCGACGCGTCGTTTAGGCGCTAGCGAGCGGAAATAGTTTAACCCTTTTCCTCGTACTTCCGCAAGCTGCGAAACGCACCTCAGTCACTTGGCGCATCACACCGCGCGCGTCTCCTCTCAATCTCAATGCATCACGTGCTTTTTTTAGAGGAGTGGCGATAACATAGACACCCCCAGCACAGAATAATACAATCAGAAGGGAAACTCTAATTCATTTTGAAACATTCTTTAATTCGGGCCGCCATGTTCGAAAGTGAGTATCTTCGGCAATCTTCGGCAGATCTTCGGCAACTGGCCGAGTTGTGATTGGTTGTATAGCCTGAAAAAGCATGTCCGCCATCTTGAGAAGTGAGTAGGCACAGTTGCCAGTTTGTGCCAGTAAATTCCAAATCTTGTTTCCATTGGCTCTTATGGGAGTCTCCCTTCTGATTGTATTATTCTGTGCCCCCAGGTATCCGTAAAATACCCATCAGCGCCCGTATACGACCCATCCCCCCTTTTAAGATGTAAAACAGCATATGTGCGCATGGTAAGTGATTGGTTTTCTTATCCGGGTTTTTTACTTAAAATTCAACGGAATTTTTCACTTTTACGCTAATAATATCAAAATGAATGTCACAGATGCGCGCATCTAAGGACCAATGTAATTGCCCCTGCCACCCCTCTCTCATTTCTCTTAACACCAACTCTCCCTCCAAAACATCCTTTTTCCTTTATATTCCTCATCATTTTCTTTTTTAATAGCATTTAAATTGTATACGAAACGGTTTATTTTTTCGTGGAAAATGCAAAGCATAGAGGAAAAGACAAGTAAACGCAATGAAGTTTTACAGTTTTTCTATTGAGGCAAGAAATATATGTATTTTTATGTCAACATGCGGACGGAAGGAGGGTCAGTTGTATTTATCAAGTAAGTAAGAAAAGCCCCGAGGAATTCCTAGCATGGAATTCCTCCTCGGTATCATTATAAAAATAAACATCGAACGTAACATCGAAAAACATGAACATCGGGTCCAATCAGTTACTTTCATCTGTATTTCATCAACTTGATAGAACCATCCCGCTCCATCTCAGATATCATAAACACTTTGATTTTCTTACACAGGTTTATTACTCATGAAGTCATGACTCAGTGGTGGATACAAGCAACCGGCCTATCTCATACCTATCGCTTCATGGTGGACCTTCTCTTTAATTTTATTATAAACGAATTTTGTATTCTCATAAAACGCGGGTGTACGCGATGTAGTCATACTAGGAACGTATAGACGGTTTTAGTGCTAAGTCAACGGTTCGCCAACAACCACAACAATGCACTCATCGGTCGCAATCGGTTGTGATAAAACTCGCGTAGCGTTCCGAGCTATCTCACTCACTCTCCCGAGACCCCCATGTATATCCATCTCTTTCTAGCTTCGAAATTCGTATACAGAACCTTGTTTTACGACATATTATTATCAAAATCTTATTAAAATGCCTCGAAAAATTCATTTCTGCAATAAAATTTCACAAAATAAGTCTCTATAGACGATTTTTGAAATTAGAGTGTGATGGCAGTACATAGGGGTCACGTGAGAGCGAGAGAGACAAACTGGCTTTGTTTGGAACGCTCATCACCGGCAGTCGCCATTACTAAAACCCTCTATAGAAACCCATCAGAAAGAAAATCTCTATAGCAGATTAAATCTGTAAATACTAGACATTCACAGATTTAATCCGAAGTAGAGATTTTCTTTATGATGGGTTCATATACGCTCCTATAGTATGACGTCGTACACCCGCGTTTTATGAGAGTACAAAATTCGTTTATAATAAAATGAAAGAGAAGATTCATCATGAATCGATAGATATTACATCAGTTGATTGAATCCACCACTGGGCAGAGGCGGACTGGCCCACCGGGACACCGGGAAATTTCCCGGTGGGCCGCGGCCCTTTAGGGCTGGTTGGATCGTGAGAGGGAAAAAAATAAGAAAAAAAGAGAAAAAAAAAGGAAGAAAGAAAGGAAGGAAGGAAGAAAGGAAGAAAGGAAGAAAAAAGAAAAAAAGAAGAGAGAGAGGAAGAAAAAAAGAGGAAAAAACCAGAGACAAAGATAAAAGTGAGGCCGGGCATGTATTTGGACTTGGTAAA
Organism: Trialeurodes vaporariorum; assembly: GCA_011764245.1. Classification (NCBI taxonomy): domain Eukaryota; kingdom Metazoa; phylum Arthropoda; class Insecta; order Hemiptera; family Aleyrodidae; genus Trialeurodes; species Trialeurodes vaporariorum. Next base: position 32,150,193 of record VMOF01000111.1, read on the forward strand.
TTTGGGCTGCGGGCCAGTCATTCGATTTTTTAGGACCGAGCCGGGCCGATTATTCATTCGATGTTTTCGGGCAGGGCCGGGTCGATCATTCGATTTATTAGGGCCGATCTGATCATTCGATACTTCAGGGCTGGGCTGGGCCGATCATTCGATACGTCAGGGCCGGGCCGGTTACTCAATACGTTTTGGACGATAAATTCAGGTCGGGCCGGGGCGGACCATTCATTCGTTTAATTATACCGTCCGCGCTTTTTCTGCCCGCCGCCGCGCCGCGCCAGAGAAGTTCTTGCTCTTCAATTTTCAGTGTCTTCCTTGCGGTTGTCGGAGGAATAATTATTTTGGTTTTAATTTTAACATGAGTGAATCAAGCAGTCATGAAGAAATGTTAGTTCTTGCTGCCCTCCTGGAGGAGGAGGAGGAGGACGAAGGGGTAGATCGACGGTTCTGGGTTCACCCCAGGGGTGTCCAACCCCCCCCCCCCCCCCCTTGGTACCGTACGAGCTACCCTCCTAATCATGAGGATTGACCCCCCCCCCCCACTGGAAGGTCCGAGGTGAATCCCCCCGGAGAATGGGGGGACGGGGGTCCTCCCCCGGCAAATGTTTGAAACTTTGACCATCTACAATACGTTTTGGAGCATATTTAAGTGGAGATGGGGTATTAGGAGCATGGGGTACCCTGAGAGAGAAGGGGGGCTCGTGGGACCTTTCCCGGAAAATTTTTGGGATTTTGACATTTTAGAAAACCACTTTGGAGTCTCCAAAAAATGAATTTCTTACTGTGCACCGATGGAAATTTTTTGAAAATGTGACCTTTCAGAATTCTTTTTTGGGGCTTTTTACGTCGAGGGTGGAGGGAGTACGCATTTCCGGAAAAAATTGATGGGGAGGGTTTGATAGAGAGAGAGGAAGAGGTTTTGAGGGGGTGTAGAGATCAGGTTGAGGAAAAAGTTTTGGGAGGGGGGAATGTGGATAGAAAAGGTGAACTTGGGGGGGGGTGTATATTGGGAATGAGGATTTAAGGGGGGGAGAGTATAGATGGTAGAAAATGAGATAGAAACTGAGAATTTGTGAAGCTAGTTATTAGAAAACGTTCATCAGTATTTATTTATAAATAAATACTGATTTTCTCAAAATAGGAAAAAAAAATTCACCCCCCCCCCCACAATTTTGAAGTATATGAGTTGATCGTATGATTTTTATTACGTGGGCATCCCTGGTTCACCCCATCCTAGCGAGAAGAGAAAATCATGGCGAATTTCACGTTCTGTTTCCCGAACTTCAACAAGACGGGCAGAAATTCTATGAATGTTTTAGAATTTCGTCGGAAAAGTTTGATGAGCTGGCTGATCTTGTGAGTCGGGACATTGAAAAAAAACATACAGCATTTCGGAATGCCATTTCTCCAAAAGAACGGCTCGCTGTTACTTTGAAGTAAGTAAATAATGGATATAAATATGTAAAATAAATATTTTGAGCAATAAACACTAGATCTTTACACCCGAAAGTCACTGTAAACACTGAGGAGACGGTTCCGTCTTCCGTCACGGGTTGCTATTTTTTCAACGACACCGTTACCGTCACCGTCCCGTCCGTCCGCGCGACGGGACGGAACCGTGTAGTGTGCGCTTCTTCATTTGTTTCATTGGCGCGCAAGGCTTCCGTCTCCGTCACCGTCACCGTCACGGTATAGTGTGGGCCCAGCTTAACCCTTGTGAGCCTAAGGTATTTCGGTAACACAAAGGACTAAGGGGGGGGTATTTTTGTACCCCAAGGATATTTTCATGCAGCACAGTCAGTATCAATAATTTTGAAACTTTAATGGATGAATTATGTACTTAGTACCCTAAGAGAGTAATTTATGTGAAATTTGAGTAAATTTTTGCTACGTTGCCAAATTTACACCTACTTTTAAAAAAAATGTCAAAATTAAAAAAATGGAAAAAATGAAATGAGGTACCATATTATTTTTCCATTTTTGATAAATTTCCAATTTTTTTTCAATGATCTGACTTAATATTCTTAATCTACATAAAATTTCCGTAAAATTCATTGTAATAGATGGTTCCAAACTTAAAACTGGCAGGACGAAGGGGGAGTATATTTGTACCCCAACACTTTAAATTTCTATAATATCGACAAAAATCCATACAAATTAATGAAATTTGGTAGACGTGTTCTAAGTATCCTAACTTAAAATGTCATGAAGTCCCAAAAAATTTTGAGCAGTTTTGACAAAATGGCGTCAAAAAAACTGGCCTGGGGTACAAATGTACCCCCCCTTAGGCTCACAAGAGTTAATAGTGTGCGCTGCACCACCGTCTCCGTCTCCGTCACCGTCCCGGGACGGTGGCGGAAACGGTGACGGAGGCGGTGACGGAGACGGTATAGTGTGGGCCAAGCTTAAGTCCGGATACAAGCTGCATCTACCCGTTCCACCGGTCATCTGAGTTCAAGTTCGCTAGCTTTCGTCTCAGTTCTCGCGGCGTCGCACAGTGTGGGATATGACCGAAATAGCTAGACAAAAGTCTTCCCTCCCTTTTTCATGATTAAAATTATGGTTGCGGGGGTTTTTTAGGTCGCTGATTTCGAATATGAAGTCAGATCTTTAAAATTCTAACGTCTAACATGGTTTTGATCAAAGTATTTAAACAATTATGGTCTGTCACTTCTCAGTGAGACATTATTTTTTTACAAGAGCTGTTTTTTCCGACCGAAACTAAAAAAATTGCGTAAAAATTTGACTTTCAAATTATTTTCGAGAAGAAAAATAAAAAAACTTTCAAATAACTTTTGATAAAATAAAAAAAAATGCATTAAAATGTATCGAAATAATTTCATCAGTGGCGAAACGTGCAATGTGGCGACACTGGATTTTCTCCATTTAAATATGTGCAAAACAATTGATTTTTCCCGAAACAATTAATTCCTTGAAGAAGCGATTATTATGAATCGATTCAAATGGAGAAATTCTGCTACAAAAATTTCTCAGGCGGGGATCGAACCCAAGATTCTAACATGTATAACCAGTACGAATCCACTAGGATAACTCGCAAGAATGCAGTGAGGGACGTGCGACAAGCATAATAAAAACACAGCGCCACTTGGACTGTGAGACAGCGTGTTGCCGAGCATTGAGCATCACAGAGGAGAAAAACATCGTCAAAATGGAGTGGAACGCAGTTACTATAATGAAGATATCTCAAAAACTAGCAAAAACTAGCAAGAAATTCTTCAGATGGGTTTGTTCTCTGAGATACAGGCTTTCATATTATCTAACGATTTTTATGGGAAAATGCGGGAAACAAAATTTACGACCTAATAAAAATGAGGTTTCGCGGAAAAATTACGTCTAAAAACCATCACTATTTCAGCTTGAAAAAAAACTTTAAATAAGGTCTACAATGAAAATTAATGTGTCAAAACGCATCTACACACCTTCGTCTACAATTTTCATTCAATAGTTGATTCGTTTTTTCACTTTATTAGACTGTAAATTGACAGAAACTATTCAGCGTTAACAATGGATTCCAACTGTTTACATCAATGCCACGATTAAGGGTCGATTTCAAGCTCTGTAACTATTTACCTCATCATAAAAGCGCAACATTGATGCATATATTCGTAATCAGCATACTCTCAGCTATCATTTAAGACCAATTTCACATCATTTTGATCACATTGATTTTTCGACTTTTGTCTAGCTATTTCGGCCATATCCCACACTGTGCGTCGGTTCCCTTTGGTCGTTGTTTTCAGTCAGTTTGCATGACTTCTCCTCTCAGTCCTCATCCTCGTCCTCGGTTCACGAATCTCCAACTTCGCGATGCTATGTAATTATTCTCTCAAATCAATAAGTCGTGAATCGTACTAAGTAATTACTAGGTTTCATTTCATTTTATTTACAAACCGAAAACACCATCAAATTGTGACCTCACATTGTTAGATTCTGCCGCTTTTGCGTCTTTACGCCAATTTGAGAGGGGAAGATATCAGGATGGATCAGGGTGAAGAGTTGAGGAGGAGGGGAAGATAACGTGTCATCACGTTTGGAGGCGATAAACTCAGGCGTGGTAAGTACTCAGAGGCCTGTGACCTGCGTTCGCCCTCCACGTTTTCCTTATTAATTTATTTTTTCCTCTGCAGAATTGCTTACGTGCGTGTTCCCATTTCACATTCAAGGTTTCTTCTTCCATGTTTTTGTTAATTTTCCAGGCCATTCAGGACGCCTCACTCAAGTTTGAGCCCCCCATGGCCCATAGCCCCATAGCCCATAGCCCATAGCCCATAGTCGAAGAAGGCTGTGAAAATGGACAGCCACTATCATTGAGGGCAGGGAAATTGGATGTCCCGTGAAAGTGCGTTACTAAATGTGAAGACATTGTTGGTTAGATTTAGGATCCAAAAAGTTACCAGTTACGTTTCCGAACATAAATATTCTCAATTTTAAAAAATCAAATTTGGTCGAGAGAACCCAAAAGTTCAATACGAGAACATTCGGTTTCGTAACTCGGTTCGACTTATACCTACAATTCCCATTTCTTAATTGGAAAAGCGACTCCAAACGGTTAAAAGTTAAACAGTGTATCGTCGGAGCGCCTTCAATTATATGAATAAGCAAAATGAACACTACAGAGAAGGAATAGTTAGCTACGTCTACTCAATTTTTGAGTGCTATCGTTGATTTCTTATTGTAACCTGCGGGCCGATCATTTACTTCATCGTTAAACTGATCTATAAGAGACTGTCTATGAGTGACGCTTTTAATCGATAATTGTAAAATTTGGGTGTTGCTGTGGCAATCATCATTAGAATGTCCATTATTTAAAGGCTATTCTTGAATGGCTTTAAAGAATGAGCACTTTCACAATAGCCCTCTTAAAAATATTTAATAAGTTAATCTTCAGCAGGCTGATTATGAAGTATCGTAATGTAATCGTATCTAGTTGCTATCGAGGGAGTGTTATTCTTTTCAGGGGGCCACCGACTCTCACGCGCCCCGAGGGCGGGGGTGGGAGGAATTCGATTAACAGGGGTCGTGTACCAGCTTCCCTTGGGGGCCTGAAAATCGGTGCCCCACGAAAATGGTTTTCTTTGAAATGAATGGAGCCCGCGTGCTTTGGCGTTTTTTGAATTTTGAAGTCTTTCTTTTTATTTCAGCGTCTGAAAATTTTGAAATTTAAAAAAAAAGAATTAGAGGCTTAAAAGAACCCTTTCAAGTGAACTTTTTGGAGATTACATATTTTTTTCGAAAGGTGGTTGCTTTTTGATGCATCTTAGACCCAAAGTTTTATAAATCTGCACATAATTCAATTGGGAGTTACGAATTTTTAAAAGTGGATACGCGTATAACTTTGACCTTCGATGTATAAAAAAAAGATATCAACTTTCGGTTTGCGTCAAACGTCTTGGAATTTTATTATCTTTCCAATCATCTGATTAAAATCGGGGATTCTCATTTCCAGTCTATAGTATTGCATTCAGGGGTGGCACCTCCCCCTGGGATCCGGGGGTACCGCGGGGTACCCCCTTGAAAGATGTCCCCCTCGACAAAATCGATGGACTTTTACACACATTAATTGAAAGCTCTATTAAAGAGGATTCATTCGGTGCAAACGAAAATTCAAAATATTGATTTCGGCGGAAGTTATGGAGCTTTAAAGGTTTTGACTTTAGGCTCCCCTCCCTCCATCTGCAGTGGACCAAAATTAAAGAACTAGGCATGTTTACTTGTTTAAACGTACCTATCTCAAAGAGGTCTATCGACCGTGAATTTATGAGATTTTTTTGAGGATAGCCCATTCCTGATGGGATGTGGATCAATCTCTTTCGGTTCTCCGTGGGTGTCACGGCGCATGCCCTTAAACACTGAATACCAAATCAATTGTAATGAACAAAATTACAATAATATCATAGCACGCTTTACCGATACAGAAATTGTATTGGAGATCCCTTCCTTGTTTTTGTTTGTTTAAAAGACCTAAAAAACCTTTATAAAGTGACTGATATTATCGTTGTTTTATGAAAATTAAAACAGTAGTCTAGGTAAATCAGCTATTTTTGACTAGATTTTAAGGTTTTTTGGAACTCATAAAGTTGAATACTGCCATTAAGTATACACGAAACGGCAGCCGTGCTTTTGAGGGATTGGCCTCTCGGATAAGCGTACAATATTATCACACAATTCGATTGACACTAGCAGATTCAGCGCATCCTTAATTCCTCTACCTCTTTTTGCCCATTTGAACGCTTTTTTCAGAAAAGGACAGACTAAAGGCAGCCAAGTAACTTTCGTCCCTCCTACATCTTTTTCTAACTCATACCTTCCAACAAACATATATGTAGAGAGAAGGACACCAATTCTGGAACCGCTTTTGATCGATGCTGTGACGCTGATGCATAGGTTCATCATCAGGATTGAACCGAGAAAAAGGACGGCCATGGAAGGCTTGACCAGAAATTAATAAGTTGGGGAATAAAATTTAACTCATGATTAAAGAAGGTGATGATTTTAACTCATGATTAATTAAGAAGAGCCAGATTTTTGTACGGTCATAAAAAAAAAAAAAAATTAAAAAAAAAAATAAACTTGAATAAATTAAATGAACTTACTACATTGCCTTGATAAACTGAAAACCTGTTCTACATTTTCCACAACGAGAATATTTTTCGAGTGTTTTTTATTTATTTATTTTTTTTTTCAACCGATTCTGAATGAAAGAAAAACAGTTAGGGCAAATGCCAAACTTAAATGCCGAAGTTGTGAAATGGCACTCTGAACGTTGAGTTTCCTATTTCAAAACGCCTTCATTGCGGTCGCTGTGCATCGCGTCGCGTCGCGTCGGCACAAGGGCTATTATTCCATATGTGACGTGCTTTTAGTGTCTCAAGTTTTGCAGGCGAAATAAAGCCAGTTGACGCGCGTCCGCACCGGGATCAAGTAATGTTGCGGCTTGACGGTGACGCGACCGACGGCCCTCTCCAGTCTCCGTACTGTCCGTAGATGGTTGGTGTGCGCACTTGAGAGGGGTTTTTTTTCTCAAGCATGCTCATCATTCAACTTCTTTCAAGGGGTCGCCAAGCCGCAACATTAGGTGAACGGACATCCGGAAAAAGGGCACAAGTGCGCAATTTTTTCAATTTTGAGTCCATCCTCTTTTCGCCACTTTTTTTTTAAGGCACGGAATCTGAGATATACTGAAAGGTTTCTCTAACCCTATATTGAGCATCAAAATTAATTTTCTCCTCATTAAAGTAATATTCTTCCTGTAAAGGCGGCATAGTTTTTCGTCTCTCCGTAAAAATCAGGGTTTTTTACAAATGCCCTTTTTCCGGGTGCTCATTTATACGGCTCTAGGTTAAACCAATCTAACAATTTGGTTGAGTTGTGTGTGAATGCGCAACGCCACACGGTGGATCGAGTCAACGGGGAGGGTCGGACATGGGCAGGAAAAAAAAAGTCAAATTTCCAATAACTGTTTATGGTTTTCTAGTAGTTAAACATCTACAGGGACTGTATCCATGGCTCATAGGTCATTTCACCCCCCTCATTTGACGTGCGGGTTGCCTAAACTTGACATGGTAGGCAATGTGAAATTTACCGTCTGATTTTTAAGTTTTTCTTTTGCTTCCGCATCAGATTTTGAAAATGTAAATCAAAATTTATATTACACTGGCTTATTGTCCTCTCTCTGAAGAACATTTTCACATGTCGTTGATATTTTTTGGCTCTATTTTAAGGAGAGAAAAAATACTTTGAAAACTCGCTAAAAAAAATTTTGAAAAAAAAGGGGGAAAAAGCTCTACAAAAAAAAGTCCCCAAATGTCCCCTAAATGCTTTTCTGGGTTGTTTTCTACACCTCCTCAGGAATGCATTCCAACAAAAATTAGCCGCTAATACCCGCTAATTTGAGCAAACGACTTGTTTGAATGAGAGCAAGTCACGCGCGTTTTGAAGCTTATCTCGCTTTCCTCCTATCACAAAGATCGCGCATCACACGATATCTCCCAATCTCGATAAGTCTTCAATTGATAACTAATTTTCACTGATTTGTTGATGTTTTGGTGGAAAATAAACAAGATTTCAGTTCCCTACGTGCATTCAGCCAGTTAATCGGTGAATAGGTGTTATACGTTCAATGTTTGGTTTATTTACTTTAAATGTTACTTGTGCCGTTTGTTTTGACAATTTTTATACATTAATAATGTTATTAACGTATTTGCAATTGTTCAATGAACTCTACAACAATAAAAAGTCGTTAGATAATTGTGATCATCTGGTCGCGTTCATAATAAAAAACTATAAAACTTCGTTCGACGAACAAACTTTGACTGAAAAGTGCCGCATGTTTTGTTTGAAATTGATGAATTGTGGACTCTAAGAAGAAGGGCAAGGAATTTCTCCCAGAGGCACTTGCACTTCTGAAGGTTTGCCCTCAAGACACAATAAAAAAGACGATGATGGAGAAGACTGATTGAATTTATTCGTTGATTTTGAAAATTTGTTGTAATAAAAAGATGCACCTAATTTTTCTTCCCTTTCTCCTTGTCTTTCTTTTTAATGCAACAAGAAAAATTGAAGTTAAAGAGTCTCAAAAGATCCACAAGGACAGAAAGAAAAACGAGGAAGTAAAAATTGGTAGTTTGACTGAAAAAAAAAAAAATAAAATTGTTATATTGTTCCGCGTGCGTGGGCGTATAACGGAAAAAGGAAGTAGGAGGGTGGGGGGGGGGGGGGTTGGCGGCGAAAAATTAAGTTGATTGTTCAGCAAAGAAATAATGTGACATTAGTAGTGAGGAAATTGTGACCCCCCCCCCCCCCCCCTTCGCATAAATATGTCACAAATCTAGAGAAACCGCCTACTGTTTATTATCTATGCCTATTTCAGCCGTTCAGTACCGCATTAGACGCGTGCAATGTGTGTTTTGAGCATACCGTATCCACTAATGATGAGAAAATGTGTCAAAAGACATTTTAGAACTCATAAATTGCCTAAAATATCATCAAAAACGGATTCTACGACGAAAAATACATAAGGTCACAAATTTCTGGGGAATAACATGGGCGAAAAAGCTCCATACTTAGAGGAAACGAAGCGCGTAATGCAACATGTCCGACCCCTCCCATTGACTCGATCCACCGTGCGCCATGTTGTTCAATATTCTATCAGGATCATTTATTTTCATAAATATTGTTTCAGCGAAAAAATGGGATTCAAAATGCGAACTAATCAGATGCTTGTTAAACTTACGCTTTAAAGCAGTGATTTAAATACTTGGTCAAATCTGATAATGGTCAGTGGTATAATCCCTAAAACTGTGTGATTTTTACGTGCACTTACTGGGCTAGGTTTTTTTCTGTGCATGGAATATGATAAAACAATATTCAGATTTCATGTTCAGCGTTCCAATTTTTTGTTCAGTATTTAAATTTCAAAGTTTGTTTTCTTGTGCCATTTTTTGTATATGTTACAGGACGAACCCGATATTAGGCCAAACTAATTTGACCTAGGCCCAACCGGTTTGGCCTAGAAAATTTCAGACTGAACTAAGTAGTTTTTCCTGCCCATCATCAGTCTGGCCTGCACATAATCAGTTTAGCCTAAAAATGTTTAGGCTGAACTGGTTGAGCCTAGGACAAACTATTTCAGCCTAAACACCGTTAGGCTAAAGTTGTTGAGATTGGACATCACCATTGTGTAAATTAAAAATAATAAAAACAAGAAACCGAAGTGATGTAGGATATTGACTTTTATTGTTCTTAAAATTGTACCAGTATCCAAATATTGTTTTTTGATTGTCATCCTATTCTATACTAGTCTGCATTATTGCGTTTTATTTTATTATCCATTTCTGACTACATTTTATAATTCGTTAAAATGTTATTTTTTAATTAGTTATGTTTTTTCCACGTGTTACATACTTCTGATGATGGCTAAAAGCCATCTTATCAGTAAACTGTTTGAAAGACTATATATTTGAAAAGGCTAATGCCTCTAATTTGGGAGAAAGCCCTCAATCCTCATACCTAATTATCAGTTATGTTCTAGAGCAAAACATTCCACAGTAGAGCAAATACATAGGCTTGTAAACATTATTGAGAAAGCCATTGAGGAGAAAAACGTTGTGTCAGCTGTTTTTTTTTTTATGTTCGACAAAGTTTGGCATGAAGGCCTTCTATACAAAACTAGCAGGTAGCCCGGCTTCGCTCCGCTGATACCACTCTCATACTGACCCCTTTTACTATTCCCATGGTACTCTATGGTGCCTTAATATAATGGGAATTGATATGAAATTGCTGTGATGCGCCTGAAAGTAGTTCGTAAGCTTTGGTAAACATGCGTAACCGCCTCGGAGATTTTAAGGTTAGAGATTTGTGAAAACAAACCAAAGTTCCCTATATCCGCAATGTATTTTCGCATGTTTTCGAACTCTATCAGAGACTTTAAAATTAGAATTTCTTTTTGAACCGTGCGTGTTTTCTGTCAATCATAGCCTTAATTTCAGTTTCTACTAATAAAAGGTAAAAGGTTTATAGGTTTCATTTAATTTGTTAGTTTCTACAGTGAGTGTAAGCCGTGTGTTATTGCCTCGTATTGCCGTAACTGACTGCTTTTCTTGGCATTTCGACAAGTGAAAGTGGTATGTTTGTGGTGATTTATTCAAACATTTTGTAATTTGACCTCTCTCAGCAAACTCTCTCTTCCTGAGATAGATTTACTCATTTTTATCTCCTAAAGTTGAGTGATCTGAAGTAGATAACTTCGTTAACCGATGAGCGTGTTCCTTAATCCTTTTGAAATGTTTGTGATCGCAGTGGTCTAGAGAGAAAATTTACCGAAAGGAAAAAAAAACCACCTTGGATGTATTGTTTGATTAAATAATGTACTTATAAACCAAGAATTGTCTTGAAGGCACGTGCTCCGTTACCTATTCTTAATTTTCCATGTCTCGAGACCCCTTTCTCAGTTACTCTGTCAGGAGCCTTTAGGTACTGCCTTTAGAAGCTTTCTAGGCTGGTTATGTGTTGAATAATAGTTGTCACGATTTGAAAGCAAGCTTTATGCAACGTCCAGTTTAATTTCTCTCCAGCACCATCAAGCTGTAAAATCGTTTGCTTCCTGTCTCACACAGGATTTTTACCCTTCTAAGAGAAGGAAATGTCCAAACATCACTGTGCGGCAAGGGTGTTCGGTTTTTTTCGGCACTCATCAAAGACCTTATTATTCGACATTCAGAAAACATCAGAGCTTACTCAGCGTACCTAGCCAGTGCATATCTTTTTTTTTTCAAGAAAGCTTGATTATTTTGACTTTCCGAGCATTTCAAAAATTACTGAATTAATCCTGAATTGGTGTCTAATTTGTAAGGTGATAATAAGCTTTTTATTTTTGTTCGAGACTTAACTTGCCAGTTTCAATCAAGTCACCATTCTGTCCATGTGAAAGAGTGCTCTGATGACTCTTCTCCCAAAGAAGCCTTTGTGATCCTGATCCTTACTGAAGTGTTGCCCCTCTCAGTTTTTCCACTGTTTATTCCAGAGACAAATCTGGATAATTTGTTAAAGAGCATTTCTAAAATTTTAACTGTCTCCAACTATCAGCATTTATCGGCTACAGTTTGATTCTAGAAAGCCCTCCATGACCATCTTTGATATCAGCATTCTTCTTGTGTCCAAACGTGTAAGTGCAGTGTAAGTCCTTTCACCTATTTCTGCATGATGTAATTTCTTGGCAGCCGACTATGAACAATCAAGTCAACTTTGACAAATCGAAGCAAATGGATTAAGTCCATTCCAATCATTTGAGTCAGTTGCTCTACTGGTAATTTCCACTTTTGAACAAGAATTCTTAAATAAATTCTGAAAATGTCACAATGAGCGCAGATGCATCATGATTTCTTCCGTGATGGAAGTATAAAGGTGGAGGGGATGCATTCGCACCCAACCTACGTCACAACGCGACGAATCTAGCGAGCGGGGTCTTAGGGGGGTGTTTGCTGGTGGGTGCTGCGGGTACCGTGCTCACCAGTCACGTGACTGTTGGGTACAGATCCGTTGCGCTGTGATGTATTTGGGGTGCGAATGCCTCCACCTTTTTTCTTTCATCGTGGATTTCTTCAATACTGACCGGGATAAGGTCGTTCCAAAATGCAGCTTAAAGACTTAAAATCCTCTCCAAAATCTCGGACCACTTTGCATACTCACATGACAGCCACATACAGCAGAGTCATTGACATGTCAACACCACGTCTTGCGATGCATGAAACGGGGTACCAATTCATTATAATGTTGTATTCTTTTACCAAGAATATAGGTGTGGACAAGAAGGCTGTAAAACGGTGCCATACTAAAATTTCGCTGTAAGGTTGATCGGAGACCATCCATCTTGCTCCACTCATCTATTTTGCCCAAGTCAATGCGATTCATCCTAGTCAATTGAGTTATTCAAGCGAATGTTAGCATAGAAACTTGATGTAAAGCTGTATTACAAGAGTAACAACGCAGTCAAAGCAGCTTACACTGATTGACTGCATGTTATCTTTGTATCGCTAGACTGCGATACAAAATCTGCTGGCTGCTTGTTTTTTTTTTTTTTTTTTTTTTTTTTTTTTATTATTTGTGTGTGCATTGCACTCACTCAACCCTGCACCTATTCGCAATAGAAGCGAATATTTAACAGTATTCTATCTCTTAAGTTAAATAATTTAACACAGTTGGCAACGCAGTTGCCAATTGCTTAATTCTAATTTATGTTGAAAATTAACACGAAATAAATAAATATACATTTTTTACATTTTATCCCCTCAGAAAGCGACCTGAAGACAATTCAAACGTTTTCCGACGTTTTAATCTCCGGATCAGATTCTCATTATCAAGCAGTACGTCAATGGTGGGGTTAGGATGCTCGATTAGTTTTTCTTCATGTCTTTTAGCTGTTTTCATGACCACCTGTTTTACTGTCTCGATTTGCAGGTACCTATGGATATCCTCGTTCCTGGAGTACATAGGGGCGTCGGTTATAATTCTTAAAACTTTATTTTGGAATGTTTGGATTATCTTCAGGTTGCTCTCTACAGTGCATCCCCAAAGCTGGCAACCGTAGCTCCATACAGGCCTTAAAACTTGCTTGTATAAGAGCAGTTTGTTAGATAATGAAAGTTTAGACCTCCTTCCAAGAAGCCAGTACATTTTGCTCAATTTTAAATTCAACTCTTTTCTTTTTATTTTCACATGTTCACGCCATTTAAGTTTGGCATCTAGGGTAAGCCCTAAGCTTTTGGCTGTGCTGGCAAATGGAACGATTTTGCCATCTAAAAACACAGGTTCATATCCTACTTTTTTATAGGTAAATATAGTATGGATTGACTTTTGACCGTTCAGTTTACTTTTCCAGTCTTTGGTCCATGGTGTAATCACATTGAGAGCTGTTTGAGCTTTTTCATTTGCCTCCCTCAGGCTATTTCCAACGGCAAAAATTGTCGTGTCATCTGCAAAAGTTGCCAGCGTGGTCCCTTCAAAAACTGGAATGTCCCTCGTGAAGAGAAGATAAAGAATGGGTCCCAAGACACTACCCTGGGGAACACCAGCGAGAAGTGGCCTAAATTCGGAGAAAGAGTCCTCATTCCTAACTCTAAATTCCCTATTAGAAAGATAAGACTTCAGAATCTCAAAGTGGTTTTTGGGTAAAATTTGTTTAATTTTGAATAAAAGGCCTTCATGCCAAACATTGTCGAAAGCCTGTGCAACGTCAAGAAAAACAGCTGATACAACTTTTTTCTCCTCAACGGCTTTCTCAATAATGTTTACAAGCCTATGTATTTGCTCTATTGTTGAATGTTTTGCTCTAAAACCAAACTGATGATTAGGTATGAGGGCTCTCTCCCAAATTAGAGGCATTAGTCTTTTCAAATATAGTCTCTCAAACAGTTTACTGATAACTGGCAAGAGAGAGATTGGCCTGTATGAGGTTACTTCCTCAGGTGGTTTTCCAGCTTTGGGGATCACAATAACCTCAGCCTTTTCCCAAGAAGAGGGTATATGTTTTAATTTAAGTGCTGCGTTAAATATTTGGGTTAGCTTTGAAATTGCTTTATTTGACAATTCCTTTAAAATTTGGCCCGTGATTCGGTCAATGCCCGGAGCTTTTTTTGTTTTGATTTTATACTTTATTTCCTCGAAAGTTTCTTTGTTTGTGATCACAGAAAAGGGGACCTCTTCGAGGCTTTCTATTTCATCAATTTTTATTGCGTCAGAATCGTCCCTATCAGAGATATTTGGTTTGAAAACTTCGCCTAAGTGTGTTGAAAATGCTTCAGCTTTTTCTTTGCTAGATTTGGCCCAGGATGGATTTGAATCTTTAGTGATTTTTATAGGATGAGATCGTTGCACAGGTTTTTTCAGGTATTTAACTGCTCTCCAAAGAGAGTAGTCTGTGCTTTTATCGGCTGACAAGTTTTCTAAAAATCTCCTAGTTCTATTTTCTCTAATAATCTCTAGTTTCCTAGTTAGTATACGTGTGAGTCTGTTATAATTAGTTTTATCCTCCGGGAACCTAGAATTCACCCATTTTTTCCTCGCTTTTCGTTTTTCTCGCACCAAAGAAAGAATCTCAGGTGGAATTTTCGGATTGAAGGAAATATTTTTTTGAATTGGAGTACAATTTTCTGCCACTCTTGCAATTAAGGATACTATTTCATCACACTCCGCCTCCAGTTCTGTGATTGAATTTATGCATTTTCCTAGGTCTATACAAGCATCCAATTCTCTCCTGAATTTTTTCCAATCAGTTTTGTGATTAACTAGGCCCAGTTTTCTCTCACTTTTGACTGCTTTCGTGTAAACATTCAAAATTGCTGGAGTATGATCAGAGGATAGTTCCATTTGCATGCTCGGTATCATGTTGTTTCTAGAGATGCCTTTCGATAGAAAGAAATCAATTACATCAGGGATTTCGTTCAAATTAGTGGGCCAATGAGTTGGTTCTCCGGAGGAAAGAAAAGAACAATTCAATGAGCTTCCTGCAAACTCAAGCTCACGCCCTCTCGTTGTAATTAACCTGGAGCCCCAGCGAGTATGTTTTGAGTTCCAGTCTCCACCTATTATAAATTTTTCTCCGAGTTTATTCAGAAGGAGGGAAAAATCCTCTCTCTTAATTTTTTCATTTGGCGGGCAATAAACAGCTGCAATGCATAAGTGTCCTAGCCCTGTTTTTAACGTCACTGCAACTGATTGGATCTTTTCAGTGCAAAGCTTAAAATCCAAATGGTGGCTGAGTTCACATTTGATCAATAACATTGCACCACCTCTGGGCGTATTAAGAGGGTGATTTGCTTGAAAAGAATTGTAGCCTGGAATGCTCACATATGCTTCATTGTTAAGATGCGTCTCTGAGAGCAAGCATACATCAACCTTATGGTTTATTAAAAATGTTTTTAGCTCATTTAGTTTCTTACGATTCGCAATCCCGTTAGCATTCCAGGCTGCAATGCACAACCCCCCCCCCCCCCCCCCTTGGAAAAAGGCTTTACACTATCACCGGTTCCAGGATTGGGCTCCTCAAGTTCCAAACCAGGACTGCTAGGGCTTTGATTCGAAGCACAATCAACTTGTGCTTCGGTTTCTCTATTTATTGCTTTAAAGTAATTTGTGATTAAACTATCCATTTTTACCCAAGGCTCGTTTGCTTTTGCCCTCTTCCAAACGTCCAAGTCTGGAACTTAAGGAGTCAAATTTTTCTAATAACATACTAAACATTTTTTCGACACTATTTTCCCTCGTTAATAATTGAGGTTGGGTGGATCTTACCCCTTTGGGTGTATTAAGTCCGTATTGTCGTTCACCCAGACTTTCAGCATAAGTTCTTGGTCCTACAGCTTTATTTTTCGTGGTGGAGCTGGACTCCACATTAACTTGCCTCCCGACATCAGATTTGGGTGGTCTTCTATTGATTGATTTTTGTTCCGCATCTTTCTTGGTTGAAAATTTGCCTTCGTGAATTTTTTGGAGTTGAACAGCGACTTCACATCCTCTGTAACTTGCCACATGTTTTCCTTTGCAATTGACACACTTAGCTTCTGTGAATTCCCCTTTTGGACACTCTGCCGACCGGTGTTGCCCCGCACATTTTACGCACCGAACATCCTTATGGCAGAACCTATGGATATGATTGAACCCCTGGCATCTGGTACATTGAGGGATCAGATATGACCTTCTAACTAGAGGCTCAATTCTGATAATTGTATTCAAAACAGACTTTATTTTATAGATTTTCTCTATATCTTCATCTTTTTCGAATGTTAGCATATGAATCGGAAGTCCGACGCGTTTATACCTAGGAATTTGAAATTGTTCTGGTTCCTTGCCTTTGGAATTTCCCTCTTGATTTTTTCCGCTCTTGGAGGTTTCTTTTTCCTCAATTCTTTGCTTTCTCATTATATTGTCAACACTGATTATTTTAAATTCTTTTTTTTTTAGCTCCTCGACCACCTCGTCGACGTCTGCCGAGGGGTGAAGGCCTTTGGCTATTACCCTTATGGGACGGTTTGCTTTGTCCTCATAGGAATACCATTTTATTTCATCATCATCGTTGAATTTGGCTGTCAATTCCCTGTATGAGGCTTCATCTGGGACATTGACTTTGAAAACATCATTATTTAGAGTTTTGACTTGCCATTGGTCATTTGGTAGACTGGTGGCTTTTATTTTATCCTGAAGAGTTTTTAGGTCCTTCAGATTAGTTACCTTGATTGGTGGAGGTTTTACTTTCTTTGGTTCTTTCTTTTTAATTTCGGCACCATCAGAAGTAGAAGGGTTAATTTCTTCAGAGGCTGGGGATTTATTATTCCCTTTTTTTCGGGGATTTTTCGCTATTTCCGGCGAGGGATGAGAAGAGTTCGATGACGAACGTTTCCTTTTCGCTTTCGTCTTCTTCTTCTTACTCACGATCCAAGCGGTCTCACTGTCTCCGGGATCCGAAGAGTCTTCTGATTGGACTTCAATAGTAACAGCTGTTTTTTCAGTATTTTTATTTAGACCTTGATCGCCTGAAAATGAGGCTACGGTCTTTTCTCTTGTTGGGCGTGGAATTCTTGGAGAAGATCCCTCAGGGTGTTTTTAACGCTGACATATGCATCAAAAATCACCCTTGGTCCATCGAGTTGAGAGTGCGTTTTGCTCAGCACCTTGTTAGCTACGTTTATAACCTCAGGCACCTCAGCATCATCCTCCATACTCCCCTTCATATTTTGATCACCTTTATTTTGATCACTTTTGGAGCATTGCTCCATTCTATCATTCGTTTTCGAATCTTGCCGCGAAAAAGCGGCCGAATCTAATTTCAAGTCTGAGAGTTTTCCTGCTTTGAAACACTCGGAACATCCGACAAACTCATTGTTTTGCCAATAAGACAGAATGTTGTGCTCAGCACAAATTTGCAATGCACTCGGCATTCAATTGTTTATTTTTCACTCACTGCACTACGCGAACTCGCGGCGCGGCTGCGCGTGACGTTGAACATCAGCCGCGAATAAGTTACGCTACTTTCACTCGATCAAAGTTTATCTTCGCACTTATTACACAATCATGTTGTTATTTTCGCGAAATGTTTAAAACGAATTTTCACAGAGCACCAACACACGTCTGCACTGCACGGAAGATCAACTCGCACCGCTGAAACACATGTTTGATTATTTCAAGGGGGGATATGGACCCATCTTCAGAAATTCGTAACATTCCTTTAAATAGTCCAAATTTCAAAAACTTTGGGTCTAAAATGCTCTACAGAGCAAGCATTTTTCAGAAAAAAATTCAATCGTAACAGAAACTCAGTCAAAATTTGGTTTTAAAGCCCCCAAACATTTTTAAGGTCTCTTGAAAATAGGAATATTGTTGGTCCCGCTTTTCGACGTTTTCCGAAAATTATGTCCCCCCCCCAAAATTTTGAATACTTCATTTTGTTTCCAAAGCAAAAACCCTTGATACAAAGTCTAATTTTTGTCTCAAATTCTCGAAAAATATACCCCTTCCATAGCTCTGTCAGTTTATTTGTTGGTATGACAACATGTACAGGAAGAAGTTGGAATTTTAAATCTGAACATATAAAAATTGAGAAGGCGAGGTTAAAGTTCCTTACTCCCAAACTGACTCATTAACGTCTTTGTTGACTGTATTTCAATGCACTTCGTCAGTATAGGCTGTAACTTTCCTCCTAAATTGTTTGCTCATTTTGCCCGTAGGTGCTCATATCCCTTTAATCTACAATGATATCTTAAATAGCAGCAGAAATTTATTATTCTGTAAAATTATTTACTTAAGAGAAAATAGTAAATTCAATACACAAAACACTAGAAAAAGAGAAATGAAAATAGTATGAGGGTTGGGGGGGGGTGGTGGTGGTGGTGGTGGAGGTGTTAAACCATTGTGTAATGCCTCCCTTGCAATTATAAGGGGGGGCAGTGGCGGCTCGTGAAATGCGATATATCGATGGCTACTCCATTTAAAACTAAAGAAAAGTATCGATCGTCAGGGGGTGCAATTGAACCCCCGAGAAATCGATACTTTTCTATAGTTTTAAATGGAGAGGACATCGATATAGCGCATTTCACGAGCCACCACTAGGGGGGGGGGGGTCAACATTTAAAGGCCGGTCCCGGGGATCAAAATCTCTAGCTACGCCCCTGCCAAGAGGCAAGAGATATCAAAATTTTATCAAGTATGACGAAAATATTTAACCAAGAGGAGCCCACGATGGCCGATCAAAATTAGAGCTTGAGCCATTTTATATCTTCAACACGCTTCAAACGACAACTGTGATGACAATGATCGCCAGCGCCGCGCGCCCGGGCTCGGCCGAACAGCCAAACGGCAATAGTGAGAGAAATAGAGGAAAAAGCTGGAAGAATTCGTTTGACAAAAGAAAAGTTGTTTACAGCCTCATGCAACGTAAGCAGCCACCGCACCGAGTCGCCGTGCACCCCCTCCCCCCTCCTCTCCTCCACCTCCTCTCGATTCCTCATTCATTCTCTGCACTGCCCGATACACAATGAAGAGCCCGGCTAAGTTCATCACAACGAAAGATTAGATGTGCTTGGCAGGTGGTATCAAGCATGCGACGCGTATTGCATATCCAAAACGCCTGGCCATTGCGTATTGCATATCCAAAACGCCTGGCCAGGTATCTTTGTCCCCGCTAGTACGTACTGTATATAGACTTTATATTATGTTTATACGTACTCTACTATTGTACGTACTCTATGTTGGTGATATAATATGTATTTAGTATACAGGGTGTGAGGAAAGTCTCCCCCCCCCCCTGTCTAACTTTTGAACGGTTGAAGATAAAAAAACGAAACTTGGGGGATGTTGATAACTTAACGGGAACTACTTTTTGGCGTATCCAAAATTTCCGGGGGGCGCCCCTAAGGGGGGGTTTTGCCCCCTAACTCAAAATTTTCAAATGGCAACCCCTATCTTGTGGTATCTCGTTTTAAAGGGCATAAAATTCTAAGACTTTTGGCGCAAACCGAAAGTCGATATCGTTTTTCGTCATCGATATATCGATAGTCAAAGTTCGGTTTCGACCCATTTTCAAAAAATCAGAACTCCCATTTGAAATGTCGGAATTTAGAAAACTAGGAGTTAAAAATACTCTAAAAAGCAAGCACTTTTCAGAAAAAAATACGGTTTTGATATTAGTCTAGTCTTAGAGCCCCCAAAAATTATTTAAAAAAATGACCCCTCAGGGGGGCTGTCTCAAAACTTCCGAGCCGCGACCCCTATCAAGTGATACATCGCTTGAAAGGGCACACACAACTGAGCATTTTGGCGCAAACCGCAGGTCGATATCGTTTTTGGTTTTCGAGATATCGAATGACAAAGTTGCATTTTTACCCATTGGCAAAGCCAACTTTGTCATTCGATATCTCGAAAACCAAAAACGATATCGACCTGCGGTTTGCGCCAACATGCTCAATTTTGTGTGCCCTTTCAAGCGATGTATCACTCAATAGGGGTCGCGGCTCGGAATTTTTGAGACAGCCCCCCTGAGGGGTCATTTTTTTAAATAATTTTTGGGGGCTCTAAGACTAGACTAATATCAAAACCGTATTTTTTTCTGAAAAGTGCTTGCTTTTAAGAGTATTTTTAACTCCTAGTTTTCTAAATTCCGACATTTCAAATGGGAGTTCTGATTTTTTGAAAATGGGTCGAAACCGAACTTTGACTATCGATATATCGATGACGAAAAACGATATCGACTTTCGGTTTGCGCCAAAAGTCTTAGAATTTTATGCCCTTTAAAACGAGATACCACAAGATAGGGGTTGCCATTTGAAAATTTTGAGTTAGGGGGCAAAACCCCCCCTTAGGGGCGCCCCCCGGAAATTTTGGATACGCCAAAAAGTAGTTCCCGTTAAGTTATCAACATCCCCCAAGTTTCGTTTTTTTATCTTCAACCGTTCAAAAGTTAGACAGGGGGGGGGGGAGACTTTCCTCACACCCTGTATATACAGGGTGTCCCAGACCACCCGTGTAGGTACTTTTTCTCAAAAACGGCTGGGAGTAGAGAGCTGAAACAAAAAAGTCAGATAGGGAATTGACCCCAAAAAATTCAATGAAAATATTTTCAAAGCCCCCCAAGGCTCCCCGGGGAGGTTTTGGGGGGGTTCGAAACACATTTTTCCATTTTTGGCGGGGAAAAGCCTATAAAAGGTACAAAAATAAGTTCAGATTCTGAAAGAGCAACTCATTGCCAACATTTTTACTCCAGCAACTTTTTCCAGAAAACCCCAATTTTTGGGGTTATGGGCCCTTTTGGGGGGAAATTTTCATTCGGCCACTGTCACCACGCTATTCAATATTTTTCAAAAAACTAAAATCCATCCGAAAGAAGAGATCAAGACCTTTCGATTGAAGTGCCACATTAAGATCTGAAACAAAAAAGTCGGATAGGGAATTGACCTCAAAGATTCCAATGAAAATATTTTCAAAGCCCCCCGAGGCCCCCCAGGGGGGTTTTGGGGGGGTTCGTAAGACAGTTTTCCATTTTTGGCGGAAAAAAGCCTTTAAAAGGTACAATAATAAGTTCAGATTCTTAAAGAGCTACTCATTGCCGACATTTTTGGTTCTATAAATTTTTCCAGATAAACCCCAAATTTTGGGGTTATGGGCCCTTTTGGGGGAAAATTTTCAATCGGCCACTGTGACCACAACATTTGATATTTTTCAAAAAACTAAAAACCATCTGAAAGAAGACATCAAGACATTTCGATTGATGTGCCACATAATACCTAAATTTGAAAAATTAAGGCCCCCAGTTAGAATCCAAAATTTGTGGGCCTTTGGGCCATCCCACGTAAAAAAAGTAAAATGGCAAGGTATGGCTTGTGATACATCGATCAAAAGCCCGCAAAGAGTAAAATAAGATGGCGCAATCCAAAATCGTCTACAATCATTATTTTAAAAATGGCGGCCATTCGAAAATTACGGGTGCTCAAAAATAAGTCCTAGGAAGAGAGCACAAGGTTGAACGATACATGGCTTGAAAGGCCTTAAAAAATGCAAAAAATGGTAAAAACAGCAAATCAATCCGCCTTTTCAATCAAAAGTTATGACCGATTGAAATTTAAGCAGCCGTAAATAGGCCTTATTGAGCACTTTAAGTTTCAATCGGTCACAACTTTTGATTGAAAAGGCGGATTGATTTGCGGTTTGTACCATTTTTTGCATTTTTTAAGGCCTTTCAAGCCATGTATGGTTCAACCTTGGGCTCTCTTCCTAGGACTTACTTTTGAGCACCCGTAATTTTCGAATAGCCGCCATTTTAAAATAATGATTGTAGACGATTTTGGATTGCGCCATCTTATTCTACTCTTTGCGGGCTTTTGATCGAAGTATCACAAGCCATACCTTGCCATTTTACTTTTTTACGTGGGGGGGGGCCCAAAGGCCCACAAATTTTGGATTCTAACTGGGGGCCTTAATTTTTCAAATTTAGGTATTATGTGGCACATCAATCAAAAGGTCTTGATGTCTTCTTTCGGATGGATTTTAGTTTTTTGAAAAATATTGAATAGCGTGGTGACAGTATCCGAATGAAAATTTCCCCCCAAAAGGGCCCATAACCCCAAAAATTGGGGTTTTCTGGAAAAAGTTGCTGGAGTAAAAATGTCGGCAATGAGTTGCTCTTTCAGAATCTGAACTTATTTTGGTACCTTTTATAGGCTTTTCCCCGCCAAAAATGGAAAAATGTGTTTCGAACCCCCCCCCCCCCCCCAAACCCCCCCGGGGGGCCTCGGGGGGCTTTGAAAATATTTTCATTGATATTTTTTGGGGTCAATTCCCTATCTGACTTTTTTGATTCAGCTCTCTACTCCCAGCCGTTTTTGAGAAAAAGTACCTACACGGGTGGTCTGGGACACCCTGTATATCATGTATTGCAGAATATACCGGGTGTCCCAGACCACCCGTCTAGATACTTTTTCTCGAAAACGGCTGGGAGTTGAGATCTGAAAAAAAAAGTCAGATAGGGAACTGACCCCAAAGAATCCAATAAAAATATTTTCAAAGCCCCCCGAGGCCCCCAGGGGGGTTTTTGGAGGGTTCGAAACACATTTTTCCATTTTTGGCGGAAAAAAGCCTATAAAAGGTACCAAAATAAGTTCAGATTCTGAAAGAGCTACTCATTGCCGACATTTTTGGTTCTATAAATTTTTCCAGATAAACCCCAAATTTTGGGGTTATGGGCCCTTTTGGGGGAAAATTTTCAATCGGCCACTGTGACCACACCATTTGATATTTTTCAAAAAACAAAAAACCATCTGAAAGAAGACATCAAGACCTTTTGATTGATGTGCCACATAATACCTAAATTTGAAAAATTAAGGCCCCCAGTTAGAATCCAAAATTTGTGGGCCTTTGGCCCCCCCCCACGTAAAAAAAGTAAAATGGCAAGGTATGGCTTGTGATACTTCGATCAAAAGCCCGCAAAGAGTAGAATAAGATGGCGCAATCCAAAATCGTCTACAATCATTATTTTAAAATGGCGGCTATTCGAAAATTACGGGTGCTCAAAAGTAAGTCCTAGGAAGAGAGCCCAAGGTTGAACCATACATGGCTTGAAAGGCCTTAAAAAATGCAAACAAATGGTACAAACCGCAAATCAATCCGCCTTTTCAATCAAAAGTTGTGACCGATTGAAACTTAAAGTGCTCAATAAGGCCTATTTACGGCTGCTTAAATTTCAATCGGTCATAACTTTTGATTGAAAAGGCGGATTGATTTGTTGTTTGTACCATTTGTTTGCATTTTTTAAGGCCTTTCAAGCCATGTATCGTTCAACCTTGGGCTCTCTTCCTAGGACTTATTTTTGAGCACCCGTAATTTTCGAATGGCCGCCATTTTTAAAATAATGATTGTAGACGATTTTGGATTGCGCCATCTTATTTTACTCTTTGCGGGCTTTTGATCGATGTATCACAAGCCATACCTTGCCATTTTACTTTTTTTACGTGGGGGGGCCCAAAGGCCCACAAATTTTGGATTCTAACTGGGGGCCTTAATTTTTCAAATTTAGGTATTATGTGGCACATCAATCGAAAGGTCTTGATGTCTTCTTTCAGATGGTTTTTAGTTTTTTGAAAAATATCAAATGTTGTGGTCACAGTGGCCGATTGAAAATTTTCCCCCAAAAGGGCCCATAACCCCAAAATTTGGGGTTTATCTGGAAAAATTTATAGAACCAAAAATGTCGGCAATGAGTAGCTCTTTCAGAATCTGAACTTATTGTTGTACCTTTTATAGGCTTTTTTCCGCCAAAAATGGAAAAATGTCTTTCGAACCCCCCCAAAACCCCCCTGGGGGCCTCGGGGGGCTTTGAAAATATTTTCATTGGATTCTTTGGGGTCAATTCCTCATCTGACTTTTTTTCAGATATCAACTCCCAGCCGTTTTCGAGAAAAAGTATCTAGACGGGTGGTCTGGGACACCCGGTATATGCATAACACTATGTAGTAAATATATAGTTGAGCCCGTGGTCCTCTCTTGGTCGAAGATGGAGGGTTGGAAGCCAAAGTTAGAGAGAACACACGGATACAAGAGACAAGATGAATATTACGAAAACTACTTACCACAAAGAGAAAAGAAAAGAAAAACCATAAGAAAACAGGGACAAGATTACGCAGATTAAAAAACGGGAAAAACGAAATAAAAATAAGATAGTCACAAGGTTTCGCGGATGTATATGAATAACGAGGAGCAAGAAGGGAGACATAATTAGACACACAAAATATAAACAAAACATCAACACAGAGAGAAAAATTAAAACGTCCACCCGGAGCAAATAACCAAAACCGAATGAGCCAAGCCTGGTTCGCAGTTCCAAAGCAACCCCCCTAAAGTGGAAGGACAGCGCACTATGGTTTGAAATCGCCAAAAAGTGGCAAAAAATCAAAAAAATGAGAGTCAAAATATGAGAAACTTTGGCATGAAATCATACAATACATGTTCTACTGCAACCAGTGTGACCATTTTTTTCGGACCTGATCGAATTATTTCATGTATACAACCGGTGAGGCATGCGCAACTCCAAAGTAGGTAAACAAAGGTTTCACCATCAGCTCCATCAGTGCAAAGTGTTGTTGATGTATCGTGAATATATCATGATGATAATTAATTAATCATGAATAGAAAAAGAGAGAGAGAGAGAGACTTTCCGATTGGAGACACCTTGCTTTAATACGAATAAGAAAATCAGAATGAACAGCTGTTGTTGATATGAGGTTGACAGTCAGGTGTACCAACTTACAAATTAAGTAGGTACCAACCTAACATATACGATGTAACAAATCTCCCAGCACATTAAAAAAAATAATTACCAAAAGATACATAAACAATTGACTAGATTTTAGAAATAGGTAATTTCTACTTCTGGGTCTTCATTCTTACGAGGGGAGGACTCACTTGGAGAATAAGGGCGTCTTGGTTTTCGCGGCCTGTTGGATCTTCTGAGTTCCGGCCTTGCCGTTGGTGTTGAATCAGTAGTAGGATTGGACTTTGATTGTTTGAAATGACCACGTCCACGACCTATTGGAACTGGAAACGATTCACTACTTGAAAATGATGACTAGGCAGGAAAAGAAGAAGTTCGCGGCTGAGATTCCTCGACAGAGGTTTCAGAAGATGGAGAAATTGTCTGAGTCTGCGGTAGAGAACTACTCTGAGAAGAAGATGGCAGTTGAAGCGTTAAGTCATTGCTTGAAGTTGTAGCGTTTGAAACACAAGGCGTTGAGTAAGTATAAGGAGTTACTACACTTGAAGTTTGCGGCTGAGAAACAGAAACTGGAGTTTTTGATTTAGAATTTTGCGGCTGAGAATTGGAAACTGTAGGTTTTGTTGCTAAGGTTGACGGCTGAGAAACAGAAGATCGAGTTTTTGATTGAGAAGTTTGCGGCTTGGAAACAGATACTGGAGTTTTTATGAATGAGACGGAGAAAACGTAGTTAACGAAGTTGTTTGTTGCGTTGGAGGCATACTAGGCACTGTAGACATATTAGGCACTGTATTCCTGGACGGACATTGAGAATCAGATTGATTAGTCATAGGTGATTCAGGACATGAAGCAGTAGTCGAGTAATGTCTAAATTTCCGACTGCTAGTATTGTCGATGATGCGTTCTGTTACTTCATCGGAAAATTGGACATTTTTAGGACAAGATAATAATTGATCAATGTGTCGCTTATGAGAAGAATCCTGGTAACGAATGGAATAATGCAACTTACCCCATTTGGAATCAACAATGCCTGGTAACCAACGAATAGAACCTCTGTACCATCGAAACATTACTTTGTCTCCAACTTCAAATGAGCGAAGTTTGGGAGCTTTCCGAATTTGGCTGGATGGTGATGGAGACTGAGGAGGTGGAATTTTGACTTCCGGCACAACAACATCGAGTCTTGTTGTAATGATATGTCCAAAAAAGAGCAACGAAGGAGGTTTTCCAGAGAATGGATGAGGAGATCTATGGTATTTCTGGAGATATGAATCAATGCACTTTTGCAACGTCTTTTGTGTCGGATTCATACGGGCTATAGCTGATTTGATAGTCTGATCAAATCGCTCAGCTTGTCCATTCGTTGATGGATGGTATGGAGCTGTAAGCTTGTGGTATCGTACTCCTTGAGTTAGCAAAAAATCTTTGAATTCATCCGATTTAAATTGTTTGCCATTGTCTGAGACGACGCGCGACGGTGTCTGGAATACCGTAGAGAGAGAAAAGATGTTGTAGAACTTGACAAGTAGTTTCTGACGTCAATGAAGAAGTAACAATTACTCGAGTCCATTTGGAGAATGCGTCTACTACGACTAGCAAAAATTTTCCGAGAAGGGGACCAGCATAGTCAACGTGGATACGCGACCATGGTGCATTTGGGTATTCCCACAAATGTGAGTTATCTTTGGGCGGCATTCTTGAGTGTTGTAAACAAGTAACACAATTCTTTGCAATATTCTCTATGTCTACATCAATTTTAGGCCAGTAGATGAGTGAACGGGCAATACCTTTCATTTTAGTGATACCAATGTGTCCAAGGTGCAGTTCGCTCAGCAGCTTATTGCGAAATTTCTTTGGCACAATGACACGATGACCTAGCATGAGGCATCCATTTGAGATTGAATAATCTAATTCTTTTCCCTTGCAGTTAAGATCAGTTAAATTCTTACCTTGTTGTAAGGCGAGCAATAACGGCGCTAACTCTGGGTCAATTTTGGTTTCCAAAGCAATATCATTAGCTGTGACAGGCAGTTGTAGGGTTTGTTCTTGTACAAAAGTGTCAAAATCATCACAGATCTGCCGTTGTCCGAGAGCGATAGAATCATCTTTGAAGGACTTGCTAGAATGACCATTGGTGTTTGGAATCCGGGACAGGTAGTCTGCATTTTGATTTTTGTCCGCATGTTTATGCTTGATGTCATAAACAAAATTGGAAAGAGTAAACTTAGGCAAGAGTGCATTTGGTGCAAAAATGTGCGAGATTGGTTTATTGTCTGTGAAGATTGTGAATTTACGACCGTATAAATATTGAAAAAAGCGTTTTACACCCCAAACTATTGCAAGTCGAGCTTCACAATCAATTTGGGAGTTTGCTTTTTCTGTTGAATTTAGAGATTTGCTTGCATAAGCTATGGGTCTTTCACTTTGGTCAGGCATTATATGAGACAAGGCTGCACCTAGGCCAACTGGACTTGCATCTGTTGCTAGAATAAGGGGTAGGTCAGGCTGATATGGAACTAAAATTTGATCTGAATCGAGCAAATCTTTGAGTTTTTGAAAAGCATCCAGACCTTCTTTGGACAATTTGAGTTTACCTTCTTCTTTCAGCATTTCCCGCAAAGGGAATGTGATGGTGGACAGATGCGGAATGAACGAGTGATAATAGATCACTTTTCCGAGAAATGAGCGGAGTTCATTGGGAGTATTTGGCTTTGGGGCATTTGTAACGGCACTGACATGCTTATCCAACTTATGTAAACCTGATCCATCAATTAAGAGACTTAAGAATTCGACACAGGTTAAAAGAAATCCACATTTGGAACGTTTGAGTCTCAAACCTGCTTTAAAAAGACAATCGAGAGCTTTTTCCAGAATGATAAACAATTTATCGATGGAAACAGTAAACAGGAGAATATCATCAAAAAAGTTAAGAGAACCATCAATGTTTCATAAAAGTTCCTCAAGACGGCGTTGCCAGATGGCAGGTATACTGGCGACTCCATACTGTGCGCGGCGAGGTCTTATGAGACCATGAGTTGGAGTATTTAGTGTCATTAGTTCACAGGTTTCCTCATCACAAACAATACTCATAAAGGCATCCGAAATGTCAAGCTTGCAAAAATATTAATACCTTGTTAAATATGTTAAATAACCATTCTAGGAATTGGATACTGTTCTATAATTAGTTGGGGATTCAATGTAAATTTGTAGTCGCCGGTGATTCTTAGCTTACCATTTTTAATTACAACATGGGTTGGCGATGCCCATTCAGAGTGGGTAACCTTAGTATAGAGACCTGAGCTCAGTTTTGAGTCAATTTCTTTTGCATAACGAGCTTGCAGGGCAAGTGGTATTTGACGAGCTCGTGCAAAGATAAGTTGTGCATTACTTTTCAAATATAATCGACTAGGAGGGCCTTCTAAGGTACCTGCAGAATCACTGAACACTTTATCATATTTATTTAACAAGTTTTTAAGGCGAGTTTGTACTTCATCTGTTTGAGTACTTAAATCTAGAGTTGTTTTCACTTGACTAATTGAGGGTGAAAAGAGATCAGTGAGGGGAAGGAGATCCTTGAAATGTACAATCCATTCTCTGCCAAACACACTATCGACAGGTTGATTTACTACAAAAATGTTTAGCAATTTTGTTCGATTTTGGAGAGTAACTTTGACTTTAGCGTAGCCAATACATGCGATTTTTTCTTTTGTGAAACTGACAAAACAGCGACTGGTGCGTTGGAGTATGGTATTAGGGAGAAGTTGATTGAAAACTTTTGAGCTAATAACTAAGCATGCCCCACCGGTGTCAAGTTCCATTTGAAGAGACTTGCCATTAACGAGGACATTCAACATACAAGGCGGTGGAGGAATATCCACACTATTGATACCAAGTTGGTTAATTGATGTACCAACTTTGTTTACAGAAAATTGCAATAATTCAGAACATGGTTCTTCTGAAAATTGAGAATAATTTGAGGTATGAGGCTCAGTTGCATGTTGGTTAATAGAGCTACTTGTCGATTTTTTCATACAAACTTTCGCCAAGTGACCTCTACGATGACAGACATCACATTGCTGATTACGAAATTTGCAACATTTGCGATCATGATTGCCACCACAGGATAAGCAAGAAGAATCGTCATTTGAATTTGGTTGAGAAAAATTAGATTTAAAGTTCCTTTTACCTTTATTACTGTAAGAGCGGTTGTTACCGTAAGAGCGATTGTTGCTGTTTGAGCGATTGTTGCTGTAGGAACGATTATTGCTGTAGGAACGATTATTGCTGTAGGAACGATTATTGCTGTGAGAGCGAGAAACTTGTGCGTTAGATTGCTTGAGCTTGGGACGACTGTCGTGGGAGAATCGGTTGACACTGTTGTTCACTTCAGGTTTCGGTTTCAAATGGAGTCCGGCTTCTCTTGTCGCTTCCAAGTCAGATGCTATTTTCAAGGCGGTATCAAAGGTCTCTGGTTGTTTGCTAACAATTTCATCACGGATGTAATCTCGGCTTACGCCATGGATGAATTGGACTCGAAGGGAGAAATGTAAAAACTGTTCAAATTGGCAATTACGTGCTGCTGCTTTGAGACGGGTTGCATATGCGACTGCAGATTCCTCTGGTTTTTGTAGCAATTTTCTAAAATTTATAATTTCGCTAAATTTGTTTCGTGATTTGGAGAAGTAGCTGGTCAATTTGGAGTCAATTTCTTCATAATTAAGGGTTTCAACGGGAGTTGGATAGGCAATATTTGTAAGAATTGAGTTCAGGTGTGAACCCATGTGAACTCGGATGTGTGAAGCCCATGTAGCTTCGGGAGCTTACACAGTTCTAATTGTAATTCGAAATGATTGAAATAGTCACCAATTTTTTCTGAGTTTTCTTGGAATGGGTTGAATGAGAACCTTGTGGTCGAAGTTGAGGCTGATACATGTTGCACTTGGAGTTGAACCAATTGAGTTACCACGTTAGTCAGGGCATTGAGTTTGTCCTCCAAAGTTGGTGCTGGATTGAGAGCATTTTGAGCAGGATTGGCTTGATTAGCTTGGTTATCCAGATCGTTCGGCATTTTTTTTTTAGCGAGATCACACGCGGTACCGTTTCGGCGTTATGCAATGTGATAAGAGATGCGAGCGAAAAATTGACACGAGAACCGCACGGTTTTCAACTTCCGACCGAAAACTCCGAATTACTACTTACGAGCGAGAAGAAACTCGAGTTCGCGAAATGAAGACTCGTCGCCATTTGATGTATCGTGAATATATCATGATGATAATTAATTAATAATGAATAGAAAAAGAGAGAGAAAGACTTACGATTGGAGTCACCTTGCTTTAATACGAATAAGAAAATTAGAATGAACAGCTGTTGTTGGTATGAGGTTGACAGTCAGGTGTGCCAACTTAAAAATTAAGTACCAACCTAACAAATACGATGTAATAGTTGTGTTGGTAGTTCTGTGTGGTGCAAAGCAGCAGCGGAGACAAAAACAAATTGGCACCATGGAATAGCACAATGAGAGTAAGTAATTTCTGTATTATTTGTTTCAAATTATTGATTTTACATGAAGTAATTGATTATTTATTCTTTATTAATTTCTGGCCATTTCAAGAGGGCGAAAATCTGTGTTTACAATTTTAAAGGTTACTTTTAGTTATCAGTGCCATGAGGTTCTTTCATGAAATTGGCATTAAACTACTACAAATACCCTCCTTATAAACATATTAAAATATCTCGTGCGGCATCTTGCGAAATCTTGAGGTTTTTTCACTTTTCTGAGGGTGGTCGTGTTTTGGAAGCGAAGCTTTTGGAGATCTAGCTCTTACGCGGGAAATCGAATTGACGCAGGAATCTGTGACTGTGGAAGTATGGTTAAAATATGCTTGGCACTCCGGTTTTAAAAGATAAATAATAACTAATTTTAGTTGTTTGGTCAATAAATAAAATGCAAACTTTCATCTCTAATGTTAATCCTCAATAATTCCAAATCTCAGACACTTTCATGCGAGTCAAAACTGAGACATTACAAAGTTATATTTTAGGATCCGAAATCTCGCTAAAACTTGTAAGACATGATATAAAAGTGTTCCTCATACTCTCTATTTATAAACATACTAAAGGGGTTTCTATCACGTTCGATCACATATTGACCTTTGACTTAATTTCCAAAGATAACAATTCTGTTGAAGTGAGCATTCTTAGAACTCGCACGGGACATCTATCGAGCTTGTTATCGGGGGATTTTTCTCCTGAGAAAACTGTACATAAACCATTTGAAGACCTTACTTGCATGCCAATTTCATGCCAATTTGTTGAAAAGGTGCACTATATTATACCTTTTTAGTCTTAGTTTCGTAAAAAAATACACACTCTCTTTAGAGAAAATAAAACAGCCTCAATTTCATGAAAACCGTTGATTCTCATCTTTGATTACTGCTTTAATTTTTAAATAACCCCGTGAAATCTCGCACATTCAAGTGAGGAAAGAGTTGCAAAAGTCAATCTCAAATGATCAGCGTGTAATGTCCAGAACAATCCATAAAAATAAGCTCAGACCACGCAGAGATAGAAGGCGAAGTTCTGATCTGCGAGATGGATTTGGAGTTAGCTGAGGAAGATATTTTACCAAGGAATCCGGATCCTCATGGTAGCAAAGAGTAAGATATGTTTCATTCCTTTTTGTTTTGCTCTTTGTTTTATTATGTGTCCTTTTCAGTTTTGGTACTGTTTTCATTTTGCTTTTGTTTTTATTTTGTTTTCGTTTTGTTTTGGTTTTTGGTTTTTGTTTGTTTGTTTTTTGTTTGTTTTTGTTTGTTTTGTTTTGTATTGATTTGTTTTTTGTTTTGTTTTGTCTGTTTTGTTTTTTGTTTGTTTTGTTTTTTTTGTTTGTTTTGTTTTTTTGTTTTATGTTTTGTTTTGTTTCGTTCTCGTGCTCATCTTCGTTTTCCTTTTCTTCTTTTTTAATTTAAGTGATAATCTTATGTTTAAATTTTTTTTGTTTTGTTTTTTTTTTTTAATCCTTTCTGTAGTTTTATCTAAGTAACTTTTATAATAAATTTTTCTTCTATTGTTTAGTTGATGATTCTCCTTCGAGAAATATTCTTCTACCATTACGTCACTCCTCATTCACATTGATAATAGACATATCTCTTTCCATCTTTTTATAAATACCCAATTCTTATAGCAAATACTTACTTCTTACTAAGTTCTGATACTCGTTTTCCTGTTTTTATTTTTCCATAAGAAATCATCATCGCCCCCTTTTGTGATTTGAAAATTTAGAGTAAAAATATCCTTCAGTTTTGTTTTTCCCTAAGAAATAAAAATATGAGAATCCAAAGTTTTATATTAATCAGATAATTTTGTGATTTAAGCCTCAAGCTTTCAGACTTACCTACGCCATCTTGGATTTAGAAATGTCGAAAAAATAATCTCACATTCGTTTTTCTCGACCCAAAAATATATAAATCCAATTTTTCAGATTACTCTGATAATGTGGTGGTTTAAAGTCAAAATTAGGCTTTTCTACTCACCGCCGCCATCTTGGATTTGAAAATGTTGACATAATAATCTCAGATTCGTTTTTCTCGACCCAAAAAACATATAAATCCAAATTTTCAGATTACTCTGATGATTTGGTGATTTACAGCAAAAATTAGGCTTTTCTATTCACCGCCGCCATATTGGATTTGCAAATTTGGAAAAAATAACCTCAGATTCGTTTTTCTCGACCCAAAAAACATGTGAATCCAAATTTTCACATGAATCCAATGACTTGCTGATTTATGGCCACAAATTCGGGATTCCAGACCATAGTGGGGTGGTAGCATGGTGGGGTTACCTGACTTGCCGTCTGCGTCTACCGACGCTTATGATTCTTATTTTAGCGGTTCCAAAAGTGAAATGTTGATAAATTTTAAAAAGGATTCTCAAAACAGTTTTTAAAACTGTAAACAGCTGTATTATACAGGGTGTGGTAGACCACCCGTCCACTAACTTTATCTCAAAAACGGCCGAAAATTGAGCTTCGGGGGCAAAACTTTCAGAGGGTATATCGACCCCAAGGAATCTAATGAAAATATTTTCAGCCCCCCAAAACCACCCCTTGGGGGTTATTTAGGGGAGTGGGTACCCGTATCTCGAAAAAATCAAATAGAAAGGGTATGTTGTGACATTGGAATCTAATACGGCATAGAAAAATACAACTTTTTTATCCCCTAGTTTTT
>VMOF01000111.1:32183680-32278502 GCA_011764245.1 Trialeurodes vaporariorum
TCTGCTCTTCCAGAAACTTCTTAGTTTTTGAAATCCAATGATTTGGAGGGTCACAGCGGTCAATCAAAGATTACCCCTAATTTTTTTAAAAACCACCCCTAACTCAAAAAAGGGTGGTTTTTAGAAAAAAAAAATTAGGGATAACAAAGTTTTATTTTTCTATGCCGTATTAGATTCCAATGTCAAACCATACCCTTCCTATTTGATTTTTTCGAGATACGGGTACCCACTCCCCTATATAACCCCCAAGGGATGGTTTTGGGGGTGTGAAAACATTTTCATTGGATTCCTTGGGGTCGATATATCCTCTGAAAGTTTTGCCCCCGAAGCTCAATTTTCGGCCGTTTTTGAGATAAAGATAGTGGACGGGTGGTCTGCCACACCCTGTATAATTGTATGGAACAATTTCACCAAAAAACTTTTCGCTTAAAAGCTCAGAGTTACTGCTCGGCCAAGTCGGAAAACTTCACGTTCTGATTTTTCTCCCAAAGAAGCTGATATCCGAACGCCAAGTCAAGATTTCCTTCCTTCATCTCTCTCTCTCTCTCTCTCTGCCTCTTTCTCTGTGGCAGGAACAGTTAGAACGCCAATAGCTCTGTTTCGGCGTTCAAAGATAGTGATATCATAGAACGCCAAGTCTGGGTTTCTTTTTTACTTAAAACTAGACATAATTATTCCATGCATCCAAAATTGCATACCCGCTCCAATGAAGGCGTCACTAAAATCCAACTCAACAAAACTCCTTGGAGTTATGCAATGTGAGTAACAGCGAGTTTAGAGGGAAAACCTTAAATCAATGAAAAGAATATTTGGAAAAGAAAGTTCAAAAAAAAGAAAAAAATGAAAAGAAAGAAAGAGAAAGAAGACTTGAGCCCGTGACTTTTTACGGAAAAGCAGAGGAATTTAGAAGAGTTGAATTGATGAATTGATGCATTTGAGTGTAAAGCAACTGGGTCACGGGCCCAAGTTTTCTTTCCGTTTCTTTCTTTTCATTTTTGTCTTCTTTTTGAACTTTTTTTTCCCAAAATATTCTTTTCATTGTTTTAAAGGGTTTTTCCCTCTAAACTCGCTGTTACTCACATTGCATAACTAAGGAGTTTTGTTGAGTTGGATTTTAGTGACGCCTTCATTGGAGCGGGTATGAAATTTTTGGATGCATGGAATAATTATGTCTAGTTTTAAGAAAAAAAGAAACCCAGACTTGGCTTTCTATTTTCACTATCTTTGAACGCCGAAACAGAGCTATTGGCGTTCTAACTTTTCCTGCCACAGAGAAAGAGGCAGAGAGAGAGAGAGAGATGAAGGAAGGAAATCTTGACTTGGCGTTCGGATATCAGCTTCTTTGGGAGAAAAATCAGAACGTGAAGTTTTCCGACTTGGCCGAGCAGTAACTCTGAGCTTTTAAGCGAAAATTTTTTTGGTGAAAATATCAAAAGTTTTGAAGATAAAAATGCTAATGATATAGGGATAGTTCGAAGGTTATGTAGCTTAGAATCAGGAAAATCTGTCTTATGCATTTTCTTCCATTCATTTAGATGGTATAAGCTTTCATCAGATTTCATCAATATTAATATGCACTCAAGCAATTTATCTTTGGGTAAAACAAAAACAAAAACCAAAAGGTGAATCAGAAGAGCAGTGATACCTATGGTTTCCATTCAAAAGGAACATAGAAGAATGAATGATGTTTCTGACTCCACACTTGCCTAACTGTATTCTTAAGTAGGTACCTAGCACATTATAGCTCATAATTTATTTGGTCTCAGAAGCCTGAATCTTATTTCACTGTTAAAATACCAGCTTTTAAAAATGTTTTTAATTTCAATGTACAGCATTTGGTATTTATTCTGACAGGGACATAAACTTCAACTAAACCTAAAAATAGAATTCTTTAAAAATGAGACTGAACAATTTTTCTTCAAATTAAGTACCTACTTAATTTCTCATTTTATTTCAATATAGCATAGTAGAATTCTTTCTTTTCATCCAGTTATTTTCTTACTCAATCCTTGATTTGAGTGTGACAGCTTCCAAGCATAAAGTTTAGAAAATTACAACATTCATTGGATTAATGAAGTAGACCCCCCGCCTCCTCCTTTTCTTTAATTTTCTTTCATTTTAGTAATGACTCATTTTTTAACTGAGACAACATTCTCTACCTGAACCTAGAAATCTGCCAAAATTTAAACATTAGGACCACTTTTCCCTTACTTACCTACCTATATTTACTATGATTACAGTGATTAGTGTACAGTCGGAAAATTAAATAATGATAAGTTGACTCCTTGGATTTTGACTCCGGTGAGCCACCCGCAGTACTTAAATGCATTGGGACAAGTTTTGCGGGTAGCCTAAGTAACTGCATCAAAAGAGTCGACTGACATTATTAAATTTATCAACTGTGCAGTTGTTTTCTGCAAAAATCAAGTGTCATTGAGAAACTGAATAGATAATAGAAAGTATCGCCTTTACATCGGAGCGGTTAAAGTCAATTGTGGCACTTTACTAATTTTGCACAAACGCTTTTTATTTATTCTTGAGGAAATTTATTGCTTTAGAAGAAATTTTATTTTTATGCGGGTACCTTAATGACCCGACAATAATTTTTGAGTGAGCTGCACTAAAACATACTCAACAGATGGAGATCTTGAAGTCAGAGATCCTTTATAACCCCTGCCCAAGCACCAGGTAGAGTGGACCAAACAAAATGAATTTCTAACAATGAAATTTTCGGATGTAAACCCCTTTAGACGTGAGATTTGATGTACCTACTTATCTGAGTTTCATAGACAGCAAAGGACTAACCTCTCTGCCTCTCTCTATGCTGATTTACTGGGAAAAATGAGACGACCCATAAATAGCTTAGTCATTTGTCTCACCCTCTTAAAACAATAAAGATTGACAAACAAATGCTTTGGGGGGAGTGCCTTGCAAACAGTCTTATGATGTAGGTATAGGTAAATTTTTGTTTTTGGACATTTAAAATTTCTTTGCGTTGAACATTTCTCAAAGTGTAACCGCAGTAAATGTAAGCAAGTGACAGCGCATAAATCCCGAGAGTTGTCAGATGCTAAACAATTTGAAAAGACCTCTACTCAGTGGCGTCGCATAGAATCTAGCAATACTGCATTTCATTCATTTAAATCCATGCAAAATATCACTTAGAGAGAGTGCACCATGCAAGTCCT
This sequence comes from Trialeurodes vaporariorum, assembly GCA_011764245.1. Taxonomy (NCBI): domain Eukaryota; kingdom Metazoa; phylum Arthropoda; class Insecta; order Hemiptera; family Aleyrodidae; genus Trialeurodes; species Trialeurodes vaporariorum. Next base: position 32,186,869 of record VMOF01000111.1, read on the forward strand.
ATAGTTCAACCTCTTCAATACATCTGAATGGATAAAACGCAACGTTGCCAGATTGCAGACAACCACACTGCCTCTACTTTTTTAAGGGTGGAAATCACCACTTGCAATTAAATAAAATAAACTCATAAGTTTAAAGAACTTGCAGTTTGAGGGAAAATGCCCCAGATGTAACAAAAATTTCTGTTTCAAATACCAATCTTTGGTAAGTAGGGTGATTGACAAGGGGTACTAGCTAACGCAAATATTTTGACCTCTAAGAATACAAACGAAGCGCATAATGTTGCTTTGACTCCCCGAGAATTTCCAACATATCTCCAAAGTTAAAACTTTTGTGTCTGGTAATATGCACACAAATGAACTCAGTTTTGGACTTACTTAGGCAGACCAAATTATATTATGTGCGAGTTGCACTTAAATACTTAAAAGTTTACCTAGGGTGAGAGCCACAGAGGATGCTAGAAATACTTGCTGCCTGCAGATTGCCTGTGGAGTTGTTTTCCCCAGTTCTTACAGCGGTGGCTAAGGCTCCAGAGCTTTCAGCATCAAATGATTCCACTGAGTGAGACTTTACAGGAGTCTTACAATTTATTACAAGTGATTATCAATTTACAAACTAACTGATGAACTGAAAAGCAGGTTTTCCCGGTAACTATCAAATTAACACGTGTTTTTTTTAAGAAAAATTACTTGCGACAAACTTTGTTTACCGTCTCTGGGTCTGATTACTTTTCAGCGGGCTGATTTAAACAATTTTATAGTAATGCTATTCAGTCAATGATCACATACATGTTATTCTTCTGGGTGGTGTTATTGCGTTAGGTTTCATTCCGATAGAAACCCCTTTCCCTCTCGATTGAAACCCCTTTCCCTCTCTGCAGAAATTCACCCAAAGACTCCCGAGCTATCCGAGAATTTCCGCAGAGGTGGGAGGGTTTCTATACGGATTTAAACCCCATCGGAATGATACCACCCTGAGATAAACGTACTTGATTGATCATCCACTCAATGGCGTTACGATACAATCATTTATAATCAGCCTGCTGAGGGATTATGTCACGGCGAATGAAATTTCTTTAAATTACTTGCGTTTTCTCTGAAGTAGCATAAGCTTGGAGCAAATTGCTCACGGATGTAATACAGTGAATAGTTTAAAATTGATAAGCCTTTGGGCTAGAAAGACACAATAAAAAAAACAGTCCCCAAACAGTATCCAAACAGTATCTAGCAGGATGTCATTCAAAGAATAACGCGTTGAAAGCACTGCACACTTGGCCTACGTAGTTATGACCCGTCAATACCTTGGTACCTATGTCTCGCTGTGCTTTAAGTTTAATGACCCTTCGACACTTTCATGAGTGATAAAACTGCAATGGGTACCCTATAATTTATAAGGCAAGAGGTGAGACTGTCCATCAATAATAATAATAATACCTAAGTATTAATTGTAGTAGCCGGAGTGAGCGGAAAATGTAAACGATCAATCAGACATTTTTTTTCTGGAACAATTTTTTCTAACTCTCACAAGGCAAAACGAGGATGGATTGAGGTTTCCCCGAGAGGAGTATGACTCTGAAAAAGGGAAAAATTTTTGGTCTCCGCTAACCGACAGGTTTCGTTCGAAGAGAGGGTGACTAGTCAGAAGATCAAAAACATACACTCAGTCAATAGACTTCAGCAATGTTTCGGCGAATCAAAACAAGAGTGAAATTGAACGTTTATTTGCTTCGAAAGAATGGAAGAACAGAAATAGACTTAACATCTGTGAGACATGCCCGACATAAATGATGATTGCGAGTTTGAGAGGATGAGAGGGAGAGCTGCAAGCTGCAATAAGAAAGTACATAACCTAACTTTACCTAACAATCGTTGCAACTTGCAAACAACAAACCAAGTCCTACCCGCCATTTTTGAAATTTGCGATCTGGCTTTTCTCAACCTGACATCCGTTTTTTACCGATAACTTTCTTATTTGGCAATGAAATCGAGCCTACTTGGCAAAAGCACGTTCCTTGAATTTCAAGGATTGCATCCGTACCAACGATTCTTAATTACAAGCCATGGTCATTGCTGTAGCCTTGGCTAAAGAATGGTCTTAAAAACAGCAAATTTCGACGGTTATTTCGTTTTATCTCCCTTAATACTTATCGAAATAGATTTTCCTTCAAAAGCGAGCATCCTGACGACAAGCCGGTTCTTTTGGTACCAAGCAATTAATGTTTCGTGCAGTAGTTGCCTGGATAATGATGTCAGAATGTGGAGTACCGCGAGATGCCATTCTTGAGCGATTTACCCTAATATATAAGGGTTTCTGGACGATTTCTCTTCCAAATCTAACTAATAAGAAAATTCCTTCGGTTACGCACTGCTTCATGACATACGGATTCCGAATATATACAACACTTGAGGGTTTTGTTCTACGGTTTACTCGGAAACCGTGTCAAACCGGTCGAATTTCCATGAAATGCCATGAAATGAGCTGATGCGTGTATAATAAGTGTTCACGGTGCTCTCCCAGGTTGCGTTTTCTGACTTGGCCTGGGCGGCTACCGCCACTTCTGATATTATACAGTTTTTCTTCTGAGATTTTGAAAGTTTATTTTACCATTCAAAACAGTATTGTTTCTTATAAAAAAGAGAAAGTAAACGATATGTTAAGAACCTATTTAATCAATTATTTTATGCCATACATGGGGGAACTAGACAATACTTTACAATTGTTTTGCGCAACATAAAATTCTTATTTTAGCAATTCCAAAATTGAAGTTTTGATAAGTTTTAAAAAGGATTCTCAAAACGGGTTTTAATACTGTAAACAGTTCTTTTAGATAATTATTAGTAACAGTATTATATAGTTTTTCTATTGAGATTTTGAAAGTTTATTTTACTGTTTAAATAGTATTTTTTCTCATTAAAAAAGAGTAAATAAAAGACATGTTTCGAAACTATGTAATATATTATTTTACGCCTCATTTGGGGGAACTAGAAAATTTTTTTACTACTATATTATTCTGTTACAAAAACTGGTATCTGAGACCAGTTTGTGCTACTTGGCGAGGATAAATTGGAGGATGCATCGATCAAACAGAAGCAATCATTTTAATATTTGAGAAATACTCTACGTTGACTGGTTAATCAATCAATAATTAAAGTTCAAATTGACCAATTACCCAAACTGTCAAAAAAATTTTCCTACCATGTGCTAAATCATTCGACATTCAACATCAATCAACAACACAAAAAAACCGGCAAGAGTAAATTAAAATTTACTAATAAATGTATTTGCTTCAGCCATTACCGTAGAGAATTTTTTTTCTTCTGGTTGATTTTCTTGAACAGAATGAGGAAAAGATACATCTTTTCGCTGAGGATTAAATTTATTTTCAAAATTTGATGTTTGAATAACTAATGTGATACCATTTTCAGGGTCTTCAATGAAACGAATATTTCTACTCTTTACGATCTTATGGCTAACAAGGATTTTGTAACCATAGTCTGATGTATAACCGATTAAAATTCCTTTTTGAGCACGAGGACCTAATTTAGGTGGATCTGTGACATTCAGGGGTTGGAACAAAAACAGAACTACCACAAAGTTTAAGATGGGACAGATCCGGTTTAGATTGAAAGAAAATTTCTTACGGAGTTTTAAGCTAAACTTGTGTTGGCAAGAGATCTATTGTTTGATAATTAAATGATATCACCGCGATTACTTTTTACAACTTTAAACTTTTATTCTTAGATTTTGATCTTTTTACTTCTCAAGTTACAATCAGAATAAACCTAACCTCCAAACCAGTTGCCAACCTTGCATATACATTTCCTATACAATGTTGCCAACTCACATACTTATTTACACATCTCCCCGTTCAGTCATTTAAACCCACACATAAATACCATATAACCAACTAAAAAAAAAAATTCTTCTAATTTAATCAGTCTTTTTGTCTTTCTCTTATTTATACTATTTACATTATAGATCAGTCTATTTCATTGATTAGCCTTCTTGGCTTAAACACTCTCCGTCCAGCTCTTGTTTTCCTTACCGTGGGTGTTTGATTCGGTGGAGTCAGGATAATTTGCTGATTCGGTGGAGTTCGGATAGTTTGGAGATTCCCGTCATGCTGGTTTTCTTGTTCTTGACGATGATCTTGTTTTTGACGATGAATAACATTTCCTTCCTGCGATTCGTTTTCTTTATTTTCTTCTTCTGGAACTAAAACGATTGGTTGTTCATTTTGGCTGGTTGTCTTCGATAATTTTAATTGGTTTGTTATTCGTCGAAGTACTACTCCAGTGTTTTTCCATTTTCACAAAGTACGATCGGGGTTCTTTTGCTTTTCTAACGATGCTTGCTTTTTTCCAATATTTATCCGCTTCTGTCTTGACTACTACAGCTTGTCCTTTTTTGAAACTCACTTCTTTCCTTCTTGACTGTTTATCATTATAGAATTTCATCACTTTTTGACGCTGCACTAATTTCTTGTGAGTGTCATGTTGAATTTCAGGTTCAATGTGTTTTTCCGCTACCGGAAGAAGAGTTTTCATTCTTCTGCTATTAAGAATTTGAGATGGAGGTGCACCTAAGAATATAATCGGTGAACTGTTATATTCCATCACAGCTTCCTTGTAATCTGATTTTTCCTCGAGTGATTTTTTAAAATCAGTTTGGCTATATTTACTGCTTTTTCTGCCTTACCGTTGCTGCGATGATAGTGAGGGGTGCTGGTAATTGACGTGATGTCTTTTGATCTGTAGAATTCTTTACATTTTTCTGACTTGAATGGCATGTTGTCAGCAACCACGTCTTTCGGGTACCCATTGAATTTGAATAACTCCATCATAGCATTGATTACAGCGGGCGAATCCTTTCTTGAATTTAAGCACGATAGTTCAATCCACTGAGAAAAATAGTCAACCATTACTAAGTAATTGCGATTTCCATACTCTAGAATATCTGCTTCGACTTTTTCGAACCTCTGATTTGGCACTTTATGCGGTAAAAGTGGTTCTTTAAAGTTAGCTTTGCTAAATTTTTCACAGGGTCTGCATTTTGAGATATTTTCTTTTATGTCTTTGAACAGTTTTGGCCAATAGAACAGTTGTTTGGCTTTTTAGATTGATTTGTTGATACCTATATGCCCTTTGTGAAGTATGCTCAGTACATACTGTCTGAGAGATTTTGGTACCACTAGTTTATGTTTGGCAAAAACTAAACCGTCCTGAACATAAATTTCATCTCTGATAGGTTAGTATTGTTTGCATTGTTCAGTCACTTTTTCTATTTTGGGCCATCCTCCTTGGTAATATTGGCATAATTTACTCATTACCTTATCTTTGGATGTCTCCTTAATAAACATGTCTTTTCTTTCATCTGACATTGGTAGATGATATGATATTGAGTGAACCATTTCTGCTAACTCACTATCATATTCTTCAGTTTGTTTCATATTTGATCTTGAGAGATAGTCTGCAAAGTATAAATATTTGCCCGGAACATACTTTAGCTTTAAATCATACTTCATCAATTTAAGTCTCATGCGTTGGATTCTCACTGATCCTATTTTACTGATGTGTTTTTTCATGATTGGTAATAGCGGTTTATGGTCTGTTTCCACTTCCACGTCCAATCCAGAAACAAAGTTGTGAAACTTTTTCGTTCCATAGTGTGTCAGCATCCTGACTTTCAGATGCTTTTACTTCACCGATGTGTTCTATTTTTGTACGCTGAACTAATCGTAATAATTTGCATCCTGGGAGTCCAAGTAATGTTATGCATTCACATTCAACAATTGAAAATTTCTCTACTCCTACTCGGTTTCCTGCCTGAAAGATTAGTTTTACGCTTCCAATTTCAGTAATTCCATTTCCTAAAACCTTCAGCTTCCTATTTGTAAACTTAATTTGCTTTTTGGATTTTAAACTCTTAAATGTACTTAAGGACATAACACTTATCTCTGCTCCTGTATCCAATTTGACAGTGACATTTGAATTTTCAATCTTTAATCCTTCTTACCATGCAGTTTCTTTGTCTGATTTTTTCTCTGGCATTTGATTGCTATTTACTCGTTTCATATCTTCTGTCACATTTTTACAAAACATCATGGACTTCTTTTTGTTAAACTAACTTATCCTCGCTTGTGATTTTCTCGACAGTTACATTTCCGCAAAACAACATAGAATCTTCGGAGTCTGATTCATCTCTATCAGTTTCCTCATTTAATTTTACGTTGTTTACAGCTTTTACTCTGCACGCAACAGCAAGATGATTTCGAATGCCACATTTCTGACAGGGTTTACTTACTGGATTTATCACTGATCTCTTTAGCTTGTCTACGGCTCATTTCACTAGCTCTGCAAAAATCTTCCACCTTTTTTAAGGTTAAACTTTCCATCCTTAACAGCGCTTCCCGAGTACTCTCACTTTTGATTCCGATGATGATTTTGTCTCTCAGCATTTTATCTTCATTTGATTCAGCCTCATCCCTTTTATTATTATAATTACAGGATTTCACTAAGTCTTTACAATCTGTGAGAAACATTTGAAAGGACTCACCATCTTTTTGTTTCCATTGCCAGAACACGTATAGCTTGACCCAGAAAAGATTGGATTTGACACTTCTATGGTTTTCATGAAAACATCAGCTTCTTACGGCTCCTAACCAATCAGGTTGCTGTATCTGAGGATGGAAGCTGATGTTTGCATGTAAAGCTACAGTTGTCAAGTCCAATCATTCTTGGGACAACCTATACCACTCGAAAGTTTCGTTGCATCTCGGTTTCACATATTCATCGATTTCAGCAACTAGCACATCATACTTTTCTTGATCTGCTTCGGGTATAGAGAACGTCGAAACAATTCTTAGAGCGTCTGTCCCCATCAAATTCCTCATTATTGATATCTTGATCTTATTATTGGCCTCGTGATTTCCAGTCGCCAGGATTACGTCTTGAAAGGCTTGTTTCCAAAATGTCCATTCAGATGCGGCGTTTTTTCCTTGTAGGTTTAGGTCCGGCGGTAATTTGACTGGTCCTAATCCCAAATTCAAAGCCATGCTTAAACTTTAGCTTTTTGCGAGTTCGAAATTTTCTCGACATGCGGCACGCTCACGAAAATTTTTGCGACCGGAGTTTCACGCCCGATTAAATTCGAAACGGATAGATTTTTGATTTATCCGAATGTTTCCGAAATTCGGCAGGATTAGATTCTCGATTTACACGATTGTTTTCGACTGCTCCATGTTTGATAATTAAATGATAACGTCGCGAATACTTTTTACAACTTTAAACTTTTATTCTTACATTTTGATCTTTTTACTTTTCAAGTTACAATCAGAATAAACCTAACCTCCAAACCTGTTGCCAACCTTGCACTTACATTTCCTATACAATGTTGCCAACTCACATAATTATTTACACATCTATTACCTTGGTCGGCTGCTGTTAAAACTAATTCTGGCCAGTATTTAAAATCTAAAAACTTTGAAAATTTTGTATAGTTTAAGGGTATCAATACAAATTTGTATCTTCTCAAACACACCTTTCTTAACCGTGTAGGTTCAGAGATAAACGAAATTAATCAAAACCACAATCCCACCGAAAACCATTGATCAAACATCTTACGCTGAAATCGTCTCTTCACTTGAAACTTTGCTAAGCCCCATTCCCAACGTACTTTTGGAGCAACGTAGATTCCTCACACGTATCCAAACTGAATCAGAATCGATCAGCGATTATGTAACCGCCTTAAGAAAATGTGCATTGTACATTTGAAAAAAGCTGGCATTGTAAAAAGTGCAATCCAAAATGAAAATTCATCAATATTTTGGATTGTTAAAGTTCATATCATCAAGAACAAGAGATCGTTTAATTGCGAGCTCTGGTTGACAACGTATGAAGTATTCACTTGATTTGGCTTTGTGTAAGTACAAGTTACATGGTATTAATTTGGTTTCGTAGAGAGTCTTAGATGTATTTATATGTGTAAACATGGTACAAAGATATATGATGAACTAGTGAGATGATAAATTCACCAGATATCCTGGGATTTGAACCTGGGTAGCCGTGATGATAGTGCAGCACTTTACCGCTAGGCTATCACAGCAGATAACAATTTAGAGCGTAAAATACGCATCTTAAGGCATGATTCCTAACAGATGAGCGTTAACTACCAAGTGAGTACAATACGAAAGAGTACTTCAAACTTTGTAGAGAGCGCAATCAAATGACTTTGCGTTCCAAAGATAAAGGTTTACAATCCAAGGAGTAGATGATTTTTCATTCTGAATTGCAGTTTTTACTATAAGCCAGATTTTCTTAATTCTACAATCCAAGATTTTGAAAATTTTACTATCCAAGAAATTGATGCTTCATCATTTTAGATAGTAGTTTTTACAATGCCAGCTTTTGTTAATTATACAATCCTAGATGCTGTAAACTTTAAAATCCAAGAAATTGATGCTTCATCATTCTGGACAGCAGTTTTCACAATGCCAGACTTTGTTAATTCTTCAAACCAAGATTTTAGAAATTTTACCATTCATGATTTGTCAAGATTTTCCATTTGTACAGTTATAATTGCAAAAAATTAGAATGTTACTATAGCAAAATGTGAAAATGTAATTTTAGCAAAATTTTTTGAGAAGACTAACAATCCGAAATGATAAAACAACAAAATCTCTGGCCAGCTAACTTAGCATCTAAGTGTTTAGAATTTCTAACAAAATGAAGTTGTTCGTTTATCTACGCACACGCTTAATTTTCCCAGACAAAATAAATGTAAATTTTGCAAACGATGTTTTGTTATTCCAGCAATCCCTTTTTTTCCAGTGTATAGCAAAATTAACATGTTTAAGATTCAATCTCAATAAACCGCAAGTATATTACCGCGGTAGGTGCAGGACCGGAGTGGTTAAAAAGCAAATTTTACCATGAAGTACGGAAGTTTGAGGGATACCAAACCCCAAGGTCAACTAAACCATCACTTTCCAATCAGGGGCTTACTTCATTGTTGTCTTTCATGCATCTTCGGTTGCCCTTCCCTCGTTCCAGTGGCGGCTCGTCCCATTTAGCAACAATGTTCTTCCTCCATTTGACTCAATATAAAACAATCGAATGCATGGTGAAGTGCTGCTTCACTATCAAATCGATTGTATTCCATAGAATCAAATGGAGGAAAAACTTTATTGTCAAATTGCACGAGCCGCCTCTACCTTGTTCCACCAGAATTTATAATGTCGAAAAAGTGAAACTGTGCATCATGCTGCACCGATTATTATGATTTCAAACATCAAGAATATGATTGTTTACAAAATAAATTCGAAAGTACAGTTTGGTTTACCAACCAAAAACGTGTACAAAAACGCTATAACCTCGAGAGGGATTTCTACCGCAAACAATTTGAAGATGAAAATATGCCAGCAACTAAACGACAGAAATTGTTTAGTTTTTTTTTTTTTTTTTTTTTACTTGATAATAAGTTTGAGCTGCAATACAATAATTCGGTGCACCTAATATACATACAGGGTGTGAAAAAAAAGGAGCAGCTCCAAATAACTCGAGTTTGGGTTCGAATTTCGAAAGACGCTGAAACACGGGCTCCATTATTTTAAGGGGAGCATCTTTTAGAGGGTTGTCAAGTCCCGGGTCTCCCTAGGGGGGGAAAACTGGGCGTCACCGCCCCCCTAAATCACATTTCTCAAATGGTAACCCCTAATTTTTATTACACATTTTTAAAAAAAAACAGCAAATGCCAAGCATTTTGGCGCAAACCGCAGGTCGATATCGTTTTTCGTGTTCGAGGTATCGAAAGTCAAAGACCGGTTTTGACCCATTTTCAAAAGTTCATAACTCCCACTAAAAAAGTCGGAATTTAAAAACTTTTAGCTTAAAATACTCTACAAAACAAGTACTTTTCAGAAAAAATACAACTGTGCAGGAAACCGGATTTTTAGGCTTCAAACAAAAATGTCAACATTTTCGAAAATTTTGAATCAGCGAAATTCTTGTAAAACGGCCCGAATCAACAATTTTGGTTTGAAACCTGTTGGCTGAGTCAAAATGAGCGATTCAAAGCGCTCAAAAGTCCCTAAACCCCATTAAAGCCTCAGAGAGAGGTGTTTCCTGACTTTGAATTTAGCCTTGTTCTTAATCTTGAGTTTGGTCACTTTAATGGTGATTTTGAGACTTTCTTGAACTTTTGAGCGCTTATCATCGCTCATATGGACTCAGTCAAAAGGTTTCAAGCCAAAATTGTTGATTCGGGCCGTTTTAAAAGAATATAGCTTAATATTTTTTTTTGGAGCCGAAAATCCGGTTTCTTGTACAGTTGTATTTTTTTCTGAAAAGTACAGGTTTTGTAGAGTATTTTAAGCTAATAGTTTTTGAATTCCGTCTTTTTAGTGGGAGTTATGAACTTTTGAAAATAGGTCAAAACCGGTCTTTGAGTCTCGATATCTCTAACACGAAAAACGATATCGACCTGCGGTTTGCGCCAAAATGCTTGAAATTTGCTATTTTTTTTTTTTTAAATAAGTAATGAAAATTAGGGGTCACCATGTAAGAAATGTGATTTAGGGGGGCGGTAACCCCCGGTTCCGCTCCCTTGGGGGGACCCAGGACCCAGGACTTGACAACCCCCTAAAAGATGTTCCCCTCAAAATAGTGGAAACCGTGTTTCAGCGTCTTTCGAAATTTGAACCCAAACTCGAGTTATTCGACGGAACTGCTCCTTTTTTTTACACCCTGTATAATGCGATTAGAGGCAGCGCTTGCAATGTTGCATGCATATCATCAGTTTAAACCAATGTAAAATATCGATTCGAGAAGTGCACGAAATCCCGATATTTCGATATTTTTCATTACTTTGAATTAACCATAAATACCTACAACTTAGCCAGATTGCACGCTCCTTCTTCAAAAAGTTCGTAACTTTTCAAATTATTGATTTATTGGCGTCGTGCTACATATTTAGGTGTGCAGAGATTGATATTCTTGTCGATACAAAATTGGTTCAATTGCAAAATGTTTACTCAGATTTAAAAAAACAAAAAAAAACAAAAAAAAACAAAAACAAAAATTGAGCTGGAAAACAAAGAGTTGGATCTTCCAGAAAAGCACTTTGCGGCATTGTAAAGTAGGTATTAAATATAACCATGCATGCATATTGCATAAATAGGTGCAAACATTCCATGAATTCAATGATTATGATTCCCATTCCAAGTTAGAGTTTTGAGAGAAAGTTTTTGAAAAAATTGATCAAGTTGATAACTTTTGAACACTTCAGATATTTCATTCATTATTACAGTTCCGAATTGAATACCAGTATCAAAGAAATCTTTGAATGACACATTTTCATAAACTCGTACTAAGATGTTTTCCCTATGATGCATGATTTTCATGAAGTACCTACTCCTTTTATGAAAACAACGGTCCGCGTTAATTGCCATGTAATTTCAGGAGCTTGATATTCCTTTGGATTTAATCCGTTCATCTTCAAATTAATTTTGCTGCTCAGTTCACTGAAAAAACAGATGTCATAAGATTCACGTCACTTTGGTTTAAATATACGACAGTCCAAGAAAATTGTAAATTTCACGTTTCCTGCGGTTTAAGTTCAAAACGTGTAGGTTAAATTTTAACCGAGGCATCATGGATTCAAACCGAGAAAATTAAGAGTTTATAATTTTCTCGGACTGTCGTATATTTACACCAAATTATGGTAAATCTTATCTGTCGATAGACGTTTTCTCAGTGAATTGGAATACAGACATTCTGACAATTAACCACGACGGTCAGTTTATGCAAGGAGACCAAAGTAGTTTCCAAATGAAAAGAGAAAAATGGGAAAAGGAGTAAGAGAGGAAGAGCTTGAAAAAAAGAGAGAGAGAGAGAGAGAGAGAGAGAGAGAGAGAGAGAGAGAGAGAGAGAGAGAGAGAGAGAGAGAGAGAGAGAGAGAGAGAGAGACAGAGAGAGACAGAGAGAGACAGAGAGAGAGACAGAGAGAGAGACAGAGAGACAGAGAGAGACAGAGAGAATCGAAGAATGAGGAGGTGATAAATTAACTATCTTTCTACCCGTGAAAACGATTTGAATTGACCATCCTTTCTTCGACTTCGTTTTGAAGGTCATCGAAAACCGGTTTCAAAGATAGTGTTCGACAAAGAGAGTGGACAGACACCAGAGCAAATAAACAAGCATTATTGGAAGTGTACAGGTAAGAGGAAAATTTAAAATACGTAAAGGAGAAGACACAATAAGAGTGAAGAGACAGAAATGCGGGAAGATTGCTGCCGACCTCTATCTACTTGGCAGCCATCTTGGATTTCAAAGTTCTTTAAATCTGACGGCAGCATTGAAAGCTGCAACTTCAAAAACCCCTCACATACCAATTTTCATTGAATTTTGTTAACTACAATATGTGGAGAACTGATTTTTTTCGGCCTCGTCGCTGTCGCTGAGAAAGCAAAAATACCAGTTTTTTACATTTTTAAAATTCAGAACTTAAAGACGAACAAGTTCCCACAATTGATTTTAGACTCGTATTAACCGAAAAAGGAGTAGCTTTCTCTTGGTTTAATTTTTAATTTCATCCGTGCGATCCAAATTAGAGCGAACGTCAAAAATCCGATGTTTTGGAATTTTCAAAATTTTGAAAAGGCAATAACTCAACTATAATTCAATATTTCTGAAACACCTTACACATTAAAAGATAGATCTTTAAAATATTTTTCATTAGAGAAAAAAGGGTCGTCCTAATATCTTTAACCGTTCAAAAGTTATGGTCGAAAAACCGTTTTACCTTTTACCCCCTGCCACCCCCCCCTCGATTCTAAGGAGGCTAAACTAAAAAATTAAATCTGGAGGAGACCCCCAGGCCCCCCCTCCTTTGATATTTTGGGGGTACCCTCAAACCCCCCTTAAATATTCTAGGGGTCACCCCTAACCCCCTTTAATATTCTGGGGGAGACCCCCACCCCTTCCTCTCTCTAATATTCTGAGAGAGACCCTCCTTTCGGATTTCGGGAGAGACCTTCAGAGGCCCTGAACCTCTTTAAAATAATAGGGAGACCAGGACACCCCCTCCCCTCTTTTACAATACTGGGGTGACCCCCAAACCCCCCTTTATACTGTCCTTCCACAACATGAACGTAAAAGTGAGAAAGAAAGAAGCAAGTTCTGACGTTCTCCATCCATGTCACCGATTGACAAAAGACCGCCGTCAATCCAAAGAGTTAGCAATTTTATAGAGCAGCTATAGGAATAGTTGCCTACCTAAACCTTTGAAGGCCACGTGAGATTCCAAATTTCAATTCTCATGTTGTTCATTTCAACATGTTTTAGGAGTGATTATGGACTATAAAATATTTTCATCTCGGTTTTAACTTCTTTGTTACATTCATTATCTATTTATTGTTTGATGAGTCCCTTTTCCCCTTTAAGTTGTGTGAATCGCTTATTCTAGAAATCTACACTAATTCTTGTTATTTCTTCAATTCATGCAAAATTCGATTTATTTTTTCCCTTGTAGATCTTCAAAATATTTTTTTTTTTTTTAACACAGTAGATAAGCCTTTTTTCAAAGATATACTTAGATTGTAGACAGTGTGTACAAAGTTTCAAAAATTCATCGGGTAATTTTTTATTGACTCGTTTCCAAAAATTTACTGTTACACGTATATTCTATATTTTAGTGTGATGGAACCTATATTGCCTCCTTTAACGGTAGGGTCGTATAATGTATATTGTACCCATATGTGGAAAAAAAATCTGCCTGAGCTGGTTGCCAACTTTTTTTGATCAATTGTCATCAACTCAATTGAGTCATCATATCAATTCCTGACGCTTTTTTTGTCTTTATATTAAGTTTGATAAAGTATTCCACTTCGTAAGGCTTAATTGGGTCGATTGGGATTGGTACATTGTCGGTGAGTTAGTACCGACCACCTCATCGTCAGCGTAATTACTATCATGAGGTTTGAAAGTGTCTTCGAGGTGTTTATACTAAATACCTTCGCTTTTTCTTCTTGGCTTTTTGACCAGACTCCATTTTGGTCTCTGAGAGGAGGTGAGTGGACTGCCGTTCGCTTAAGATACTTGATGGCTCTCCATAGAGAATAGTCTGTCGATTTCCCTGGAGAGAGGCCTTCCAGGTACTTTTGAGTTTTAAGTTAACGTTGATCAGCAAGAGCTGTTGACAGCTGTCCATTCAATTTATTAAAAATTACTTTGTCTCCTGCAAATCGAGTCCTTCTCCATCGGTTTAGAGCTTTCCTCCTCTCAGAGATCAAATCTATTATATATATGTCTAGGTACCTTAAAGTCACCACTGACCATCAACTTAGGGGGAGTGCTAAGAAGAGCTGCACTTTTAATGCACGAGGCTAGAAAATCAGTTTCTCGATCAATATCTTCCGGGCATCCTATGGGAGAGCTATTTTCAAGTATGCTAGAGAGTATGGCTTGACATTTTTTCCAATCGGTCTTGGAGCTTGCGAGGAATTGCTGATTCTCCTGAAATATTATTTTAGAGGTCAACACAATGGTTGCTGCACTATGTTCCGAGAACAAATCAAACAGTGAGCCTACCTCTATATTATTTCTAGAGACATTTTTGCTGACAAAAAGTCGAGCATGTCCGGGGTCTTGTTTGTGTCTGACGGTCAATACGTTGGATTCCCGACTAATAAGAAATCACAGCTGCTAAATTGCTGACTCCGCCCATGGTCGACCTTCTACACAAGTATAACGGTACGAAATAAAACGTTGCTAAAATAAAATGCACGCACGACAAACTGCAATCAATATTACATCAACGGAAGGAAACATAAACTCGATACTAAACTTCGGCCAAAAAAAAAGCTCAACTTCCCACAGCATTATTCGGCCAAATACGGAAACAAAATTGTCAATAAGTATTCTTGTGCAACTTTTAGAAATTACGGTTATCTTGGACTACGTACGATCATAAGTAAAATGTTAGTCCAACGAAAAACGTTATTACTCCCGTCAAAAAACAATTTCCTTCTCCTCTACTAACGAAGAAGTAATAAAAGAAGTAAGTATAATGAGTTGTGTACACACAAAACCAGTGACATAGCGTGCAATTTGGGAACGTTCTATTCTGTCCAAATAAACGATTGTAAAAGGTCAAATGCGAAAGTGCAAGTGCTCACCGAAAAACCAATGCTCCGATCTTTTTCACGAGTTTGAATAGAAGAGCTGCAACGTTGCAAAATTGCACTTTACACCATTGACAGGATCAAAAAAAAAAAAAAAAAAAAAAAAAAAAAAAAACAAGCAGCCAGCAGATTTTGTATCGCAGTCTAGCGATACAAAGATAACATGCAGTCAATCAGTGTAAGCTGCTTTGACTGCATTGTTATTCTTGCAATACCGCTTTTCATTAAGTTTCATAGCATATAGGGTGTCAATTAAAAAAGGAGCTATGCCAAATATCTCGAGAACGGCTCCGGATTTTGAAAAACACTGAAACAAGTGTTCAATTAGCTTGAGGGGGCATCTTTACAGGGGGTTTCCGATTTCGGAGCCACCTCTGGGAGGCCCGCAGGGCGGATACCACGTCCCTAAATTCAATACTTCAAACGGGGACCCCCATATTTTATTTATTAATCAAAAAGAGGGTGAAATTATCAGACTTTGGGTACGAATCGAAGTTCAATATCGTTTTTCGTTTTTGATACATCGAAGGTCAAAGTTCGATTTGGAGTAAATTTCAAAAAATCAATACTCCTGTGTGAAGAGTCAGAATTTAAAAATCAAGAAGACAAAAATACTCTAAAAAGTAAGCCCCTTTCAGAAAAAAATCAATCATAACAAACATTTAGTCAACTTTTGGTTTTGAAGCTCCCAAAACTTTTAACGTTTTTGGCCCCCAAGGAGGGCCATCCGAAAAATTCCGAGGTTTGACCCCTATTGATTGATACATTAATCGAAAAGACGTAACAAACTGAGCATTTCGGCGCGGACCGGAGTTCGATATCGTTTTTCACAATCGAGATATCTCAATCTGTAAATTGACATTCGATATCTCAAATGTAAAAACGATATCCACCTCCGGTTTGCGCCGAAATGCTCAGTTTGTTACGTCTTTTCGATTGATGTATCACTCAATAGGGGACGTAACTCGGAATTTTTCAGATGGCCTTCTTAGGGCCCAAAAACGTCTAAAAGTTTTTTGAGCTTTAAAACCAAAATTTGACTAAATGTTTGCTATAATTGAATTTTTTTCTGAAAAGGGCTTGCTTTTCGGAGTATTTTTGTGTCCTTGATTTGTGAATTCCGACTCTTCAAAGAGGAGTAAGTAATGCTTCTTGAAAATAGGCCCAGATCGAACTTTGACCTTCGATATAATCGAAAACGAAAAACGATGTCGACGTTCAACTTGTACCAAAAGTCTTAGAATTTCACCTCATTTTTGATTGTTAAATAAAAAAAATTGGGGCCCCATTGAAGTATTGGATTGAGGGAGGTGGTAGCCCCCTTGGGAACCCCCAGAGAGAGCCCCCAAATCGGCGACCCCCTAAAAAGATGTCCTGCTCAAAATAATGTAACACGTGTTTCAGCGTTTTTCGGAATCCGGAACCGTTCTCTAGATATTCAGCCTGGCTCCTTTTTTAATTGACACCCTGTACACATGGTGATCCAGAGCACCTGTACCAGGCATTTTTCTTGAGAATGGCTGATTGAAATGTTTTGAAACATGGAAGTCGGATAGGGGATTGACCCTAAATTTTTCATTTATCATACTATCGATAGCTTCCAATATCGATAGCTTCCTTTGGGGCATATTTGAGGGGGGGGATTAATTACATCTATCTCAAGTTTTTTTCAAAAAATCTCTTTTAAAGTTATGAGAATAGCTCGTGTCCTTGAAGTTGAGGCAATTTCCAACATTTTTGCTTCCATGGACATTTACCAAAAAACCTATATTTTTTGAGTTATGGCGGATTTTTGGAAAAAATTGAATCGGCTTTTGTGGCCACCCTGTTGAGAATTCTTCAAATACATGACAGATTCTGATCAAATGGATGGAACCATTTTGATTGATGTGCCACTAGTTTGGTACCTTAAAGTGAAATAAACTGTAGGGAATACCCTACGAACACTTTCTCACACCATTTTTATCTGGGGGCGGCCCCCAGACCCCCCTTTGAAATGTTGGGGGAGACCTCAAACCCCCCTTTAAAATTCTGGGGGAGACCCCAGACCTCCTTTTAGAATTCTGGGGGAGACCACCAGACCCGCAAATATTTATCAAATATTTTCATCTCTTGGACCTAATTCTGCCTTCAATCCGAAGAGTTTGCATTTGTAGCGAAGCTGTACGAATAGTTGCCTACTTCATCAATTGAAGGCGAATTGAGATCCCTAAATTCTATTCTGATGTTGTTTTCAGCAAGTTTTAGATTAATTCGAGATTCCAATAAGTGCATATTCTTTAAGTTGCATTCATTCTAATTGTTGGAGTTTCTTTTTTTCCTTAGTTTTTATAGGTTGTCTAAATCGATTTGATTCTTGCATTTCCTCCAATGACTACAATTTTTGTTTCCTTCTGTCAAACTGTGAATCTTCAAAATAATGTTTTTTAATTTAACAGATGACACCCCCCTCCAAAGATGTACTTTGTTTGTAGACTGCGTACACAAAATTTCAACAAAATTCATCCAGCCTATTTTGATTGACTCTTCTTTTTACGTTATTTTTTTGGTTTGAAGGAGCCTATAATGCCTTTAAACGGTATCAGGCTTAAGAGTTGTTTATTGTAGCTATACATAGAAAAAAAATTATGCCTAGGCAGATTACAAACTTTTTGTTTTGATATTCATCGAACTTAATTGGGTCATGCTTGAATTACTTATTTTAAATATTATTTTTGTCTTTATATTGGCTTAGCTTAAAAGATTTTTGCTAGATCACACCTAAATTGCCCCTTGAAACGGTCTTAAAGGTTTTTCATGATGACTGCGTATGAGAGAAATATTTTAGTGGGTCGGTAACATGTAATGTTTGTGCAAAGTTTCATCAAAATTCATCCCATTAATGATTGACTCCAAATTTTAACATTAATTCCTCACTTTAATTCTTTTTTTTGGGTCAAACACCCTATTTTGATTTTTAAACTCTCTTAAGGGTTGTATACAGGGTGAGCCAGAGCACCCGTACCAAGCATTTTTCTCGAAAACTACTGAACCAAATGATTTGAAACAAAAAAGTCAGATAGGGAATCGACCCCAAATTTTTCATTTTTGATATTTTCGAAAGCCCCCGACAGCCCCTTAGGGCGTATTTGGGGGGGGGGGGGGTTCAAACACATTTTTTAAGTTTCCTCGAAGAAACCTCAATAAAAGTATAAGAATTAGTTTATAATCTTAAAGTAGAGGCAATCGCCGACTTTTTTTTCTCCCCTCAATATTTTCCAAAAAAAACCCCAATTTTTTGAGTTATGGGGGATTTTTGAAATTTTTTTGAATCGGCCTTTTTGGCCACCCTGTTGAGAATTTTTCAAAAATTATTACAGATTCTGAAAGAACAGATCAAGACCTTTCGATTGATGTGCCACATGTTACCTTAAAGTTGAAAAATAAGGTGTTTTTTGCCAAATCAAAATTTTGGGGCTTCAATGGGGCTATTGCACACTTTTGCTATAAGCGATTTAATAGTCGACTGAGGCGTAAAAACCTCAAAAAATAACGATGGCGGCACTAAAAACTTCCAAAATCCACTCCTAAACTCAATAAACGCAGTTATTTGCGCGAGCGTAATGGTGGCCAAAGGCACTAACAATGGGAGATTCCTATCTTAATTTCGTCACTCTTTCTATGTTGACAAGAATGATTCACAGAGTAATTAGTCATCAGAGTGATGATCCACATCCGATGAATGGTGCCGCAACACCTAGTGACACCGGTGTCAAATGAAAGTCGTCTCTTATTGGTCACTTCTTGATGGAGTTACAGTATTGTTAGAAGGGAATCTCCCATTGTTAGTGCCTTCGGCCACCATTACGCTCGCGCAAATATTGCGCGTTTATTGAGTTTAGGAGTGGATTTTGGAAAATTTTAGTGCCGCCATCGTTATTTTTTGAAGTTTTTACGCCTTAATATACTATTAAATCGCTTATAGAAAAAGTGTGCAATAGCCCCATTGCAGAATTGGCGTGATTCCATAGTTTGAGCCAATTGAAGCCCCAAAATTTTGATTTGGCAAAAAACACCTTATTTTTCCACTTTAAGGTAACATGTGGCACATCAATCGAAAGGTCTTGATCTGTTCTTTCAGAATCTGTAATAATTTTTGAAAAATTTTCAACAGGGTGGCCAAAAAGGCCGATTCAAAAAAATTTCAAAAATCCCCCATAACTCAAAAAATTTGGGTTTTTTTGGAAAATATTGAGGGGAGAAAAAAAGTCGGCGATTGCCTCTACTTTAAGATTATAAACTAATTCTTATACTTTTATTGAGGTTTCTTCGAGGAAACTTGAAAAATGTGTTTGAACCCCCCCCCCCCCCAAATACGCCCTAAGGGGCTGTCGGGGGCTTTCGAAAATATCAAAAATGAAAAATTTGGGGTCGATTCCCTATCTGACTTTTTTGTTTCAAATCATTTGGTTCAGTAGTTTTCGAGAAAAATGCCTGGTATGGGTGCTCTGGCTCACCCTGTATTTTAACTGCAAGGGATACTTTCTTTTGTAGACTAATTGTAGATTGTATTTGCCAGTTTTCATCAAAATTCATTGGACCAAACCTGAACTATCCCAATTAATAGGAATATGTTTTTGTTTGCTTATATTCCCATATTTTTTTCTCAATCGCACCTATATTGCCTCTCAAAAAGGATTTAGCGGTTGTGTATGGTGACTAAGAAAGCAAAATATGTTAGTATTTTGATAGTGGACTGTGTGTACAAAAGTATTATCAAAATTCATCGAGACATAATTGATTGATTCCAAGTAAAAAGATTAATTTCTCACGATAATTCCATTTTTTGGCTCGAGCGCACTTATTTTGATTTTTTAAACGGTTTTAAGGGTTGAATATTGTAACTATGTGTAGTTTATTTTATAGTAGGCTGAATGTAGATTTTTTTTGCTAACTTTCATCAAAATTGCTTGAGCCAAACTTGAATTACTCCAGTTTTACTCATTATTACCCATTTTACCATTGATTTCAATGGAAGTCATATTTCCCTATAACTAACCTAAAAGTTGAAATTTCAAAAAAACAAAAAAAGTGCCCCTGGGGAATCTAAAAAGTAACAGCTGTGCAAAATCTGGAAGCATAAGGACCAATTTTTCAAAAGTTATGGGAAGGTACACACGGACTGACGGACTGATGGACTGACGGACTGACGGACAGACGCCACAGAATTTTTTTTGCATAAATGTCTCTAAGTTAGAAAGGGTTAAGAAATATGCTAATATGATTGAAGTATATTCTTTCTGATGGTATTAGACATGATGAGAGGCCATTATTTTGTAAAAATCGTGATTGACTTAGTCGTGAGAGGCCAACTATCGAAACAAAATACTTGGAAAATCTCTGCGCTATCGCAATACTTTCTCAATTTTTCCAATTTCATTAGAGTGAGAAAGTAAAAATTAGGTGAATTTCGTTAAATTAAAATTTTGGGCAGTCTATGTCACAGACCAAGGAATCGGTCCGATTCTGCCATTGAAGTCCCAAAATTTTAATTTGACAAAATACACCTTATTTTTTTCCCTCAAGGTAACATGTTGCACATCGATCAGAAGGTTTCTATATATTTTCTCAGAATCTGTCAAGATTTGTGAGAAATTCTCAAGTGGATAAGCACAAGGGTTGATTCAAAAATCTTCCAAGTCCCGATAGCTAAAAACAAGCAGTGGACCTCCAATACATTGTATGTATTGGTAAAGAGTGCCGTGGTATAGTTGGAATTTTAACCAAATACGATACAAAAATGTCTTCCATCGCTTAGAATGGTAACACTAAAAACATAAGACCTTTTCGAACGAAGCACCACAAGATTGAGTCTAACGTTTGACGCCTTCGAGATAGCCCCCCTGGGGTGGCCCAGGACGGTGGTGAGGGGGTTTTGACCTCCAGAAAAATAATAATCGAGAATAGCCAAAACCGCAACTCTTTTACTTCAATGAGAAAAAAAAAAGAACGTAAAAAATTGGAGGGGAGGGGGGATTTAAAAGAAAACGTCTAGTGACCAAAAACCGTCCAAACAATGTTTTTCCAACAGCGTTTAGTTATTATTAAACAGACCATTTTTCCACGGCCACCAACTATCCTGACTATTGGTATAAAATTGCGGACGCCATCTCAAAAGAACCGCCAATTTTATTTGTTAAAGCTTCGTGGGAACTTTGGCGCAAAGAAGGGGGAGAGGGGCATTTTTTGAACACTCGATCACAAACAAAAAAAAACTTTCGGCGCTCAAATAAGTTTTAATACACCCAGTGTACGCAAGACACATGAGTTTTCTAACACCCTATGCATAGTCACAGAACTTATAACACAAATTTCTTTCAATTAACCCCCACCCCCCCCCCCCCAAAAAAAGAAAAGAAAAAAAATGCCAATGGAAATAATCGCCGAATCAGCTGATGAAACGAGGACAAAGAGAAAAGTAGACTGTGGCAGTGCTCACAGCTGCCAACGTTGCAGACTTATACAACACTCATCACAAACAAATAAATTAAAATCAATAATCGCGACTTCAACAGATCATAAAATAAATAAAAACAATGTACAAAGAATACATGTAATAATTCTAGGGAATATATATAAATATACCCAGAATATGAACATATACAAGAAACGCAGCAGCGTGTCCACCATTGAAATAAAATGACAGTTGGTATCAATAAAAGCGCACACCACACCGAACGATACGAACCGTTACACCTCTCAAGCTGATAGTACTTATGGAACAAAATAAAAACAATGAAGAAACGGAATGCCATAAAATTACATACGTAAATAAACCAGAATCGGGGAATTCTGCTATAAAAATAATAACCCTAAATTTACAACAGGAGACGAATAAAAGACTCTGCCGCAAATCTAAGATAACCACCTCGATCCGCTGCCATTTGATCTGTATATTAAACAGCTGTATCATTATATACACGATTTCAATGAAAGCAGCAAAACGAAAGGAGGAAGCGTGCTTACAAGGCACGCTTAAAATCTGGGTATTTTGGTAAATGTCTATGGGAGCAAAAATGTTGGCAATTGCCTCTAATATGAGGGTATGAACTCTTTTCGTACTTTTAGAAGATGCTTTTTTGCAAAAAACTTGATAAATGTGTGTGAGCTTCTTCTAATATGAACGAGGAGCTGTTGAGGGCTTTTGAAAAAAATATCAAAAATGAAAAAATTTGTTTCAATTCCGTAACCAATTTCAAAACATGTTTAATCAGCCGTTCTTGAGAAAAATGCTCTGTGCTGGTTCCTTTTATCTAAAGTTATCATCGCTGTATTATGTTCTGTATAATTTCATTGGGTATGCAGAGTAAGTGAGAGTGGTGGAGTGAGAATTTCATTTCTATGTGAAACTTCTGAGCGCTAGTGTTTTTGTTCATTTTCTTTTTTAATTTCTATTAATTTCATGTCTCAAATTATTTTGGATAAATTTATTTCACCAAAACTATCAGTAAACCTCAAGTAAACTCGTGGCGGTCAATATCCAAAAATTTCTCCAAAACTCTCCCTTTTACTACCTTCCTCTTTCCTACCTCGATCTCCTCTCTTTAAAAACTTTTCTTTCAAAATCTGTTTTTTTAACCTTATCTGAGAGATGCATGATTGTGCATGAGATCTCTCAGATTCAACTTACAAACTAGCTGATATCAAAGCAACCAAGTCTCCTCCCCTCCCCTCTTCCCGCCCTTTCTACTCCTGTGTTTCTTCTAGCCCCCTATCCCTTCAGATTTCAGCCTGAGATTTTATTTGATCTTCATTATTCCGAATTATTATTACAATCTGTTGGCTGCGCTCAACGCAAACCATTGCATAACTCATAAATTGCAGGCGTATGAAAGTGCAAAAGATTTAATGCCCAAAGGCGCTGATATCCGAAGGACCAAGTCTAATTTTTTGTACCTACCGCACCATTCTTCTGCTTTCCCTTCTACTTCATCCTCTCGCTATAGTTCACCCACCAAAAGAAAAACAAATTAAAAAAAAAAAGTCAGAAAAATAACTTGGCGTTGAAATTAAAGGGACAATATTTGAAATTCAGCAGGCATGGAGTTTAAAGAGTTTAAAATGTTTCCGGTACCCTAGATAGAACAAGGATCAGTATTGCGTGATTTTAAAAATGAAAAAAATGTAAGTACTCAGCGAGCTGAGTACACGGATGTCTTTGCGCTACCAAGTTAATGGGATTCACAAAATACTGCAATGTGGCAACATTGTACTGTGCGCATTTCAATCCATGAAAAATATGAAGCTACTGGATGTGTATTGGGCTCAGGAGTTTGATCTATTGAAAGGTTTTAAATGAACAAAATGCAATAATGCCTCACTACACGCTACACCACTGGTAACAACTTTTAGTACTAGCTGCTGCATACAAAATTTATCAGCCGAGTTATGTCAAAATAGATTTGCTTACATTTCTGATCATCTTGATAGCGTTTATTTAAGAAAATATTGCCAATGACAGCTTTGCAAAGCGCACTCCATTTGTATGCATCTACGCTGATAAATGAACTCCCAGCTGTGAACATTATCCACAAAGTTCTGTGCATAAGACAGAAATGCGTCCATCCGCACATGTAAATAAAGAGCTAAATAAAATCTAGATTGAGTTGCAGAACTGAAAGATGGGTTGATCACTGAGAAATAAGTTGATCGTTCAGATTGCTTATTTCATAAACGAACGAGTACTTAATGATCCACAACCACGGCTGTGGCCACAACATTTCACGAGCAAACATCTGGATTCTGGAAGTTAATAGGAAGCAAGTGGGTGGGTTATGGTTGATTGAAATAATCCTTTAATGCATCACTAATAAAAAATAAAGGGCATAAAAATGATTAAAAAAAGAACAAACGTTTGGGAACACTGCTCATCAATTAACCTCAAACGTAAACACTAATTATCTTGCGACAGTCTCAGTCCTGTCTCGCCAAGAATTGCCGAGCAAAGTCAGAATTTAAGGAAAAAACTAATCGAAGAGTATTTAGTTGGAAAGTAGTATACTGTTTACTGGCAAATCGTTGAAACCTCCGATACGATCATATCATAACATGAATATTAGAAAACAAACGAAAAATTACTCTTACGACCATGGACGAAGATATAACTAGTTTGGTTATTTACTTAACTATTATTCAACACATAATCAGCCTGGAATTCTCCTTAAGGCAGTACAGTACCTAAAGGCTCCTGAAAGAGTTCCTGATAAAGTTGTCTCGAGACATGGAAAATTAAGAATAGGTAATGGAGCTTACAAATGACGAATGAGAATTACAACTGACAAACTAAATGAAAGCTATGAAGAACTTGAGTGTTTCAATTAGTAGAAACTAAGATTAAGGCTATGATTGACAGAAAACACGCACAGTTCAAAAAGAAATCCTAATTTGAAAGTCACTTGGTAACTGATAGAGTTCGAAAACACGCGAAGAAATTCGATTTGTTTACTCATTGATTTTCACAAATCTGTAACCTTAAAATCTCCGAGGCGGTTACGCATGTTTACCAAAGCTTCCGAACTAGATATAGCTCGTTGGTAATCACAGACAAAATAATGAAACTACCAAATTTATTCATAACGGAGACAAATCCTTATGAAAAACTTAGGGTCAATACTCAGTCAAAACCTCACTCAAACATTCAAACATTTCAAACGGCGCACTATGGATCCAAATCGAGTCCTAAGTGGTCAAAAATTCAAAGACATGCGATATCACAAGAATTGTCGATCCATCAAATGCTATTCTCCGATAAGTATGAGACAAGCCAGGAATAAAAAACGGAGCCATATAAACCCATTAAAATCAACTATAGTACCCAGCTAAAATACTAATTTTCCAACTTTGAAAGGATCGAATTCGGATCGCCAAAGACTAGATTTCTGTCCATTGTGCGGCGGACCGAAGAATATCGCAAATTCGATATGGCGCGCGATTCGTTCTGTAGCTGGTTAAAGGCGAGGGCGACTTTTCGCGTTGCCGCTCCGCAATATATCGAACGAAAGGAATCCACCGAAAAGCAGTACGCGATCGTTACGTGCGGAAATCTGACAACGCACGTTTGCGACCAAACCGAAAATTGTCGATTTTTACGCAGGAAGTTTATGGCCAAAATCGATACAAAACCATAACAAAAACATGCAGTACTTACTGCATGTTAAAAATTGGGAACAAAGCAAAAAAGAAAAGAGCAAAAGGAGGATAAATAAAAACGAAAAAAAAAACCATTGAAAACAGCACAAGAAAAAAAAAAATAAAATAAAAAAAAACAAGCAGTCAGCAGATTTTGTATCGCAGTCTAGCGATACAGGAGAACATGCAGTCAATCAGTGTAAGCTGCTTTGACTGCATTGTTATTCTTGTAATACCGCTTTTCATTAAGTTTCATAGCATACAGGGTGTCCATTAAAAAAGGAGCTAAGCCAAATATCTCGAGAACGGCTCCGGATTTTGAAAAACACTGAAACACGTGTTCAATTAGCTTGAGGGGGACATATTTATAGGAGGTTTCCGATTTCGCGGCGATCTCTGGGGGCCCGCAGGGCGGATACCACGTCCCTAAATTCAATACTTCAAACGGAGACCCCCATATTTTATTTATCAATCAAAAAGAGGGTGAAAATGTCAGACTTTTGGTGCGGATCGAAGTTCAATTTCGTTTTTCGTTTTTGATACATCGAAGGTCAAAGTTCGATTTTGACCAATTTTAAAAAAATCATTACTCCTCTTTGAAAAGTCGGCATTTAAAAATTAAGGACACGAAAATACTTTAACCCTTGTGAGCCAAAGGGGGGGTACATTTGTACCCCAGGCCAGTTTTTTTGACGGCATTTTGTCAAAACTGCTCAAAATTTTTTGGGACTTCATGACATTTTAAGTTAGGATACTTAGAACACGTCCACCAAATTTCATTAATTTTTATGAATTTTTGTCGATATTATAGAAATTTAAAGTGTTGGGGTACAAATATACCCCCCCTTCGTCCTGCCAGTTTTAAGTTTGGAACCATCTATTACAGTGAATTTTACGGAAATTTTATGTAGATTAAGAATATTAAGTCAGATCATTGAAAAAAAAGTGGAAATTTATCAAAAATGGAAAAATAATATGGTAGCTCATTTCATTTTTTCCATTTTTTTATTTTGACATTTTTTTTTAAAGTAGGTGTAAATTTGGCAACATAGCAAAATTTTACTCAAATTTCACACAAATTACTCTCTTAGGGTACTAAGTACATAATCCATCCATTAAAGTTTCAAAATTATTGATACTGACTGTGCTGCATGAAAATATCCTTGGGGTACAAAAATACCCCCCCTTAGTCCTTTGTGTTACCGAAATACCTTAGGCTCACAAGGGTTAAAAAGTAAGCCCTTTTCAGAAAAAAATTCAATTATATCAAACATTTAGTCAAATTTTGGTTTTGAAGCGCTCAAATCTTTTAGACGTTTTTGGCCCCCAAGGAGGGCCATCTGAAAATTTCCAGGGTAAGACCCTTATTGAGTGATGGATTAATCGAAAAGGCGTAACAAACTGAGCATTTCGGCGAAAACCGGAAAAAATCCAAAACCCTCTGGGTTTAAAAAAAAAAGCCGGTCTAGTTTAAAAGAACTTTTTCTTAGGGATTGATACAAAAAAAAAAAAAAAAAAAAAAAAAAAAAAAAAAACAACAAACAACTAAAAAACAAAAATCTGCTCCTAAATCTGATTAAAAAAAAAAAAAAAAAAAATGCTAATGATATATGCTGCTATCAAGTCTCAGGTTCTGTTTCATCTTTCTTCAATACTTCTTGTGACCACAGGTGTCATTTTGGGCTTTACATTGCGTTTTACCGTCCAAACATTGAAGATCGGTCGTGTGTGTGTGTGTGGGGGGGAGGGGGTCTGCCAATATTAATCGCTGAAATACGTTTGATATCCGATGCGATCAAGTCCCAAGTGCACTCTCTTCCTACCACTTTAATCTAAGGTGCCCTTTAATAATGGGGGAAAAAAAAACTTGAGCCGGCAATTTTTTTGCTCCTATTTCTTTGCTGATACCAGCGCTGATCTACGGAGGAATGTTAAACTGCGTTTTCCCGATGCAAATTAATTAATTAAGTAAAAGTGGATTCAAGTGAATGCTAAGTATGATCGTTGACCATATAACATTTTTCTGTTCACGAGAGAAGTAGGACCATTTAGGGTATAAAAATGTTCATTTTTGCCTATTTTGGTTCAAGGTGCTCTTAATTAAGTTTATTACAAGAATTTATGGTACTCAAGGATATTCATTGTACCATTTGAGTCATAACCGTGATGTTTAAATGGTTCATAACCAATACTCCAGTAAGCGTCACTCCGATATAGCCATACATCCATACTACATGGAGAATTGGTTGTGGACCAGTATGGACCATTATACTGGGGATAGCATATCCTCTGTTCATCAACGGTTTCGTATAGGTAGGCCATCTTCCACTCGTTTTCTTTAAAGCCGTAATATGTTACAGTTATTACAAATTGTTGAGTAGACTGGTAAAATCTTTGTCCACCTTTTCATTTAATGAATCACGGGTCGACGATACGATGTGAAATTGAAACGGGATAGACGAAGGAAGCAAAAAAATTGCCGGCTCAAGTTTTTTTTCCCCCATTATTAAAGGGCACCTTAGATTAAAGTGGTAGGAAGAGAGTGCACTTGGGACTTGATCGCATCGGATATCAAACGTATTTCAGCGATTAATATTGGCAGACCCCCTCCCCCCCACACACACACACACGACC
Organism: Trialeurodes vaporariorum; assembly: GCA_011764245.1. NCBI lineage: Eukaryota > Metazoa > Arthropoda > Insecta > Hemiptera > Aleyrodidae > Trialeurodes > Trialeurodes vaporariorum. The sequence continues at coordinate 32,214,846 of VMOF01000111.1, forward strand.
GATCTTCAATGTTTGGACGGTAAAACGCAATGTAAAGCCCAAAATGACACCTGTGGTCACAAGAAGTATTGAAGAAAGATGAAACAGAACCTGAGACTTGATAGCAGCATATATCATTAGCATTTTTTTTTTTTTTTTTTAATCAGATTTAGGAGCAGATTTTTGTTTTTTAGTTGTTTGTTGTTTTTTTTTTTTTTTTTTTTTTTTTTTTTTTTTTTTTTGTATCAATCCCTAAGAAAAAGTTCTTTTAAACTAGACCGGCTTTTTTTTTAAACCCAGAGGGTTTTGGATTTTTTTGTGACATATCAAGCTGATTTTGTAGTCAAAGGTTTTTTTTGTTTTGTTTTTTTTTTCATGGCATTCTTTGAGCAACGACAGAGTCAGAGGCGGCGCGTGCAACTTGGCATCGATGCCCCCCGATTTGGGGCCAAGGCCCCCCTGGGATGGACCTTTTCGGTCCGAGACTCCTCAGGCCACTTGAAGACCTTCATCAAAATAAAAAAAAATCATATCCAACTTCTCATGGCGCATGCTAAGTCCATAGAAGTCGACATTAGCGGATTTCAGTGAAACCAGTGCTTATTCACGTTCGATCTGGCAAGACCGCGCGCCTTTGAAAAATCGATATCTCGAAGAAGAATCGCTTGATTGCACTGCGGTTTGAGGCGGTAGCTATAAGCTTTTTGGTACTTACTAAAACAATTACAGATCCACCCAAGTTGATTAATAGGTCCTATGGGACCTCTAACGGCCACAGTTTGGGACTGTCGATGATCGCTTTTTGGCCGCCATGTTGGATTTGAAAATTATTAAAATTGGACCTCAGATTCGGTTTTCTCGACCGCGAAAACCCCTGGAAACTAATTTTCACTTAAATCCGTTGATAAACAAGATGGTTATCAAAACTGCCAATAAATCACTATTCTGCCGCCATCTTGGATTTGAAAATGAGTTAAAACAGCTCTCAGATTCGGTTTTCTCGACCGCGAAAATCCCCGGACCCAAAATTTCAGTCAAATCCGTTGATAAACAGGATGCTTATTGAGATTGCCAATAAATTGCTATTTGGCCGCCATCTTGGATTTGATAATTAGGTAAAACGGACCTCAGATTCGGTTTTCTCGACCGCGAAAACCCCCGGACCCAAAATTTCAGACAAATCCGTTGATAAACAGGATGGTTATCAAAACTGCCAATAAATCACTATTCTGCCGCCATCTTGGATTTGAAAATGAGTTAAAACAGCTCTCAGATTCGGTTTTCTCGACCGCGAAAATCCCCGGACCCAAAATTTCAGTCAAATCCGTTGATAAACAGGATGCTTATTGAGATTGCCAATAAATTGCTATTTGGCCGCCATCTTGGATTTGATAATTAGGTAAAACGGACCTCAGATTCGGTTTTCTCGACCGCGAAAATCCCCGGGACCAAAATTTCAGTCAAATCCGTTGATAAATAGGATGGTTTTTGAGATTGCCAATAAATCGCTATTTGGCCGCCATCTTGGATTTGAAAATGGTTTAAAACGGACCTCAGATTCGGTTTTCTCGACCGCGAAAACCTCCGGACCCAAAATTTCAGACAAATCCGTTGATAAACAGGATGGTTATTAAGACTGCCGTTGGTCGCTATTTGGCCGCCATCTTGGATTTGTTCGGCGAAAACCGGAATTCGATATCGTTTTTCACAATCGAGATATCGCAATCTGTAAATTGACATTCGATATCTCAAATGCAAAAACGATATCCACCTCCGATTTGCGCCGAAATGCTCAGTTTGTTACGTCTTTTCGATTGATGTATCACTCAAAAGGGGTCGTACCTCGGAATTTTTCTGATGGCTCTCCTTGGGGGCCAAAAACGTCTGAAAGTTTTGGGAGCTTCAAAACCAAAATTCGACTAAATGTTTGGTATAATTGATTTTTTTTTCTGAAAAGAGCTTGCTTTTCAGAGTATTTCTGTGTCCTTGATTTTTGAATTCCGACACTTCAAAGAGGAGTAAGTAATGCTGTTTTGAAAATGTGCCCAAATTGAACTTTGACTCTTCGATACATCGAAAACGAAAAACGAGCCCCCAAATCGGCGACCCCCTAAAAAGATGCCCTGCTGAAAATAATTTAACAAGAGAGCCGTTTGAACATCTGATAAGCACTATACAAGGGATTAAACCTGTGTTGTATGCTAATGGATGAAAATAATGAAACAGGCTGGTTTTAATCTTACCGTAAAGCATCAAAGCTGGATCATTTTGGACAGCAACCGGGGGGGGGGGGGGGGTTGATATGGCGCACAGTGTTCGGAGCGACCCGGATCTCTGGCAGAAACCTCAAATTTGAAATCGGCTCTGAAGTTGGTTTAAAGGCCTGACCTACCTTCTAAAGGGTATAGAACATGCATGTTAGCCATATTTGATGAATTTGGAAGCCCCATACTTGCCCCCACAGACATGTGAAAGTACCGGTTTTGACGCGAATTTTGAGTCAACTTGGGTGGGTTTACACATAATTGTAAAAAACCAATACTCTTTTACGCACATTCCAATTTAGACCTCTGTACTTCAATTAGGACATATGAACTTACTTTTAAGCCGTTTAAACATTTATTTCATGTTTATTATGAGGGGGACTGGACCCCTCAAAAATCGACTTTTCATCTGCATTTGCGCCCTTTTTGGAGGACGTTTAAAAAAATGCCCGGGATTGCCCGGCAAATCTAAGGCAAAGAACGTTCAGAAAAACATTTTTTCTGAACGATCCAACAATAATACCCTGCCCGAACCTGCCCCCTTTCATATTTTTGTGTTTAAAAGTGCCTCTGCGGCTTGTGTGGGACTTAGTCATTTTCACGATCGTGAGACGAGCCATGTTCGCGTGTTAATATTTTTTTCTCGGCGCGATCGCAGAAATTCTGGTTAGTAATTTATTTTTCAAAACTCTAGGAAGTATGACAATTCAACAAACCAAGTTTTTGGGCCATTTGGGTGGGTGGGGGTGGGGGTAAATTGAACCGACAATTACGGAATGGGTGCGTAGAGTCACATACACTATTATAGTGTATCCTTGCTATAAAAAGTACTATTCAAATCATCAGATTTACTAAACGGTAGGTGGTCTCATCAAAAGCGATGTTGCCGTATTATAAAACCGTTTTATTTAAATATTTGTGCTTGGCGGTAGCCAGAGTTGGAAAAAAAATAATCGAAAATTATTATCTGGTGATGTTTGGCAACGGCATAAAATCGAATTACCTGACGGATTATTTCGTTAACTGGCTTCTCTTCACACAAATTAATGTGCATCTCAATTTGATCGTAATTCACCCAACTTCACGTTATAATTCTTGCTATAACTGGAAAGGGGTGAATGAAAGTGATATTTGAATCTTTTCATGGAAGGAGGAAACTCTATTGGAATTTAGTTTATTTCAGATTTGTATGATTGATACATTGAAATAAATTTCATATTTATCTCAAAATTATCCCCGCGGCATTAATTTTTTCCGACATGTTTGAAGACATGTTTGATCATGGTCAATGTTTTATATGCATATGTAAAGGGACATAAGGAGGGGGGATATAGGACTTTGGTCCAAAGGTCGTATGGTACCTCTTTTGACTGATGATCACAATAAATGTTTTCTGCCGGGGGGGGGGGGGCTCGTGGACTTTACAGGTACTCATACAAAATAATAATAATAATAATAATAATAATAATAATAATAATAATAATAATAATAATAATAATAATAATAATAATAAATAAAAAATAAAAAAAATATAAAATAAAAAAAATAAAAAATAAAAAAAATAAAAAATAAAAAAATGCAAATTGTCAAAATCGGATAGGTGTGCCTTATCCTCGGAAAGGGAATTTTTCGTATAATTTCAGGAGAAAGGCCTTATGAAACGATTTCATAAATCATATTTGGCCCAAATAACGAACTTGCCAATCTGGGAATGGACCAGGTGCAAGATTCAAAAAATGCACCAAACCAGATTAGTCTACTAGCTCAAAAACTGAGCATTTCCTCATAAAAACGCCAAAAACGCATAGTAAATTTAATCTAAAGTTAAATCTGACATCAAAAATGAAATCTACGACCTAAAAAACCCCTTAGTACCAAGTTTCAATGAAATGTGAGCATGCTAGAGGTTTCCGCCAGGGATCCGGGTCGCTCTGAACACTGTGTGGCGGACAACAAGCTTTTCTAAACTCAAATTATAGGTAGCCGGATTGGCTTTTAAAAAAATTGAAGATTTGGAAATACCTGCTGCCACAAACCAGTTAAAGATTGACAATTACTTAATAGCTATATGGTACTTCTCGTAGCACCATTTATATTTTAAAAATGGTCATAAACAAAGTTAAAACCGAGCAAGTCATTCAGAAAAATTGGGTGATTCACTTCAAAGACAAGTAAATATAATCCTTGAACCTTTTGATAGTCCTGTAGCGTGAAAACAACACTGTATGTGTAAAATGAATTTCTAGCAGCGTTGAAAGTGTACACTGTGTGCGAAGTAGGTACCTTTTAACACAGGGAAATGTCCGAAAAACACCAAAATGTGGAGTTTTGATGAATGATTAGTGCAGAGATGAAACGTTTGAAAGTCAATGTTATTGGAAAAAGTAAAGTCGCGTGTTTACTTTTGTTCATAAACAATAAAAACAAATCATGAGCAAACCAAATTCCGTAAAGAATTTCAAACAGAAATGCGTCAAAAATGTCTTTAATCATAGACTTTAGTCCTTCAAAGCGTTCAGGTGTAATTATGGACTAATTGTAAGTGTGACCTTATTAAAAACCTTGACGCAGTTACAGCCATTCGTTTACTGCCTTGTCTTACGAGTGTCCCCCCCCCCAATGTCGAAAAGAAGGTACCTTTAAGACATTTGCCCTTCAATCACTGAAGTATGTATTGCCTCTTGAGCTCCCAAACTGCAAAGTATTATGTTTTTCCAATGTTTGTCCATTGAAGGGTTGTTCCAAACTTTAAACTGTCTCAAAAAGTTTGTCTTTACCTGCTTCAGTTTGATTCTAGAAAGCTCCATCGATCATTTGTGATGTCACCGCTCTTCCTCTGTCAAAACTTGTAAGTCCTTTTTAGGCGCACCGTTGGCACAACGTGCGCCTATTGAAATCGTCTTGCTACTCAATAGAGTATACTACGCTCCCTTGTGATCAAATGGCGAATTGAGCATTTTTGATGTCGTGATTTTTAGGTTGTGTCCTGTGATTTTTTTATGTCAATTTCATTTGGAAAGTAAATGTTTTCCCAGCCACGACTGAATTTCGAGTGCGTTGGAAGTAATTAGATGTTCATTGATTCACGTTTTCTTAAAGTTATTCTATTTCAAAACTTTCTAACCTCACTTTCTGACTATTTCAAATTATCCCGGTATTCATTCTAGAAGATCAAGTGGACCAATCATTTGCCGTTCTGAATGTTTACGCATATCAGCGGCGTATTTTGGTAGGGTGGAATTCTGCAATACATTTATTAAAATTGTTTTATAAGTATTTGATTGTTTATTACGTGCGTTTAGTGATGTGCAGCAGGAAATCCGAAGGGTTTGTTCTATGATTGTCTATAGTGGTCCTAACCCCCCCCCCCCCCCCCCCCCCAAATCGCTACACACAGGATCGGACCCAAACTTTCGCTGGACAAGTTTTTTTGAGATGGTGGAAAATTTGAACGGATTGTTCTAAGGTTGTCCGTAGTGGTTCTACACCCCCCCCCCCCATACTCGCCGGACATAGGTTCGGACCCAAATTTTTGCTGGACAATTTTTTTTGAGATGGTGTTAAATTTGAAGGAATTGTTCTAAGATTGTCCGGAGTGGTCCCACGGCCCCCCACACTCGCCGCACACAGGTTCGGACCCAAACTTTTGCTGGACAATTTTTTTGAGATGGTGGAAAATTCGAAGGAATTGTTCTAAGATTGTCCGGAGTGGTTCTACACCCCCCTCCCCCCCCACACTCGCTGCACACAGGTTCGGACCCAAACTTTTGCTGGACATTTTTTTTTGAGATGTTGGAAAATTCGAAGGGTTTGAGATTGTCCGTAGTGGCCCCCCTCCACTCACCGCTTACAGGTTCGAACTTGAACTTTTGCTGTACAATTTTTTTTGAGATGGAGGAAAATTCGAAGGGATTGTTCTAAGGTTGTCCGTAGTAGTCTCCCCCCCCCCCCCCAACTCGCCGCTTATTGGTTCGAACTTGAACTTTTGCTGCACAATTATTTTTGAGAGGGAATGTTCTAAGATTAACCGTAGTGGTTCCACCCCCCCCCCCCCGCTCGCCGCACACAGGTTCGCACCCTAATTTTTGCTGGACAATTTTCTTTGAGGTGGTGGAATATTCGAGAGGTTTGCCCTAAGATCGTACGTAGTGGTCCTAACCCCTACCCACTCGCCGCACCCTGGTTAGGACCTGGATTTTCGCTGGACACCTTATTTTTGAGATGATGGAAATGGAATTTGACTTATGAGGACCAAATATGCTCAAGGTGCGCCTTCTCTGACACTGTAGTGTCAGAACTGTCTGCTTGTTTTTCTCTGACTTAGAAACTGATCACAAACAATCGATTGGACTTGGATGAATTAAATGGACTCCTTAAATGGAATCTAAAAGACTTAGGTAGAGTCGAATAAACTTAGCCCTGTCCAATTGATTTCGTATCTTGGGCCATATGCACAAGCGTTAATTTCCACTTGTGATCAATAATTCTTACTTAAAACCCACGGAAATCGCATAAAGTGCTAATGCATCAAGATTTGTTCAAATTTAACTGAGACATGGTCATTCGATAAAAGCTGCTTCATGACGAATATCCTTGCCAAAATTTTAGACCAATGGTACCTATGCTTGCATGACAGTCATGGAGAGCAGAACTCTTTAAATGTCAACACCAACACCAAGTTATGTGATGCATTCATTTAATGTTAAAGGTGTTGACTGAAATAGTGCGCTGAGGTCGATCGGAGAGCATCCATCCCACTAGACTCATCTCTTTTGCCCAACTTGATTGAACCACTCGTGAAGTGAATTTTACTACGAGGTTTTGTTGCAGTTTGGTGACAACTTTTTTAAGTATTTATTTACCTGAGTACAACTGTCCGACAAGATGGGAGGGTTACAATCAAACTGTTCTACTATGGAATCTCAGGTGAATAAAACCTGGGTGTTCCACTTAAGAAGTCGACAGTTGTATCGTAACTAATTAGACCTAAGGATTCATGATTTACCCATGAGATTTTAGGAATACCTACCAAATATTTGTTTAGAATTAAAGCACTTTAACAATCAAGCTTAGACAAGTGGCAGGGCTTGCTTTTGTATAGCATTGCACCAGCACACATCCGTAAGTGGTTGTGTAGCGCAGAATTTTGACTAATTGATAATCACCTTCTCAAGGATGCGCTTTGATGCAATACAGAAGCAGGCACCACTTCTTCTTAGAACCTGATATTCAAAATGCTTCTGCTGTGGTACATTCATATCTAAATTATGATAACTTACGGTTTGAACAATGTTAAAGTTGAAATCCAAGCATGAATGCTGATTCTTCACATGAAGAGCAGCGCATTGATTGAGGAGATAAGCGGAGGAGATTATTTAGTAAAGCAGGACCATTTCGAGTATCGAGTCCTGTCAAGAAGCGGTGCCTGCTTCTGAACTGCATCAGAGCGCATGGGTGAGCGGTTCGACTCGTTGCTAATCAAGCGCTCATCAATGCGCTTTGATGCGGTTTGGAAGCAGGCACCACTGTTTGTCAGAACCCTATACTCAAAATGGTCCCGCTCTAATAGAATGGTTACAGTGACTCATCTTTCATTAAAACTGCTTAAGATGATTCGACATGTTTTACTTGCAAACGGATAATTTTGCGAGGATAAAGAAAGCTTCATTATGAAGCTATCTGAACCTACGCTGAAAATGTGCAAAAAGTGTGTTCGACCCTGAACAGCACAGTTTATGATGCCAGGCTTTGGCTCTGGGCATGAGGGAAAATGGTCATAATCTTGTCAATAATCTTACAAAGTCTGAAGAGAGAAACCTAGGAGCCAAGTACAAATGATAGTGTTAATTTGGACACATTAGATCTAATCGGGAAAAGCCAAATTGATGTGTCTAATTCTACTCGATGTAACCCTAAGTCAACAAATCTTGACCTGGACCAATCAAATCGGCTTTTCTAAAATGTTGTGAGTAAATCATGAATCCTTGGTTCCAATCGGTTGCAATGAAATTGTCGACTACTTTAGCGGCATATCCACCTAAGATTCTAAAGTAGGATAAAGTAACTCTCCCTTCTTGTTTGGTAGCAGTTGATAAAAAAGTGGCTACGCATTTGTGACTGAACTTCACTCGAACCTCATGCTAACATTCGCTTGAATAACTCAATTGACTAGGATGAATCGCATTGACTTGGGCAAAATAGATGAGTGGAGCAAGATGGATGGTCTCCGATCAACCTTACAGCGAAATTTTAGTATGGCACCGTTTTACAGCCTTCTTGTCCACACCTATATTCTTGGTAAAAGAATACAACATTATAATGAATTGGTACCCCGTTTCATGCATCGCAAGACGTGGTGTTGACATGTCAATGACTCTGCTGTATGTGGCTGTCATGTGAGTATGCAAAGTGGTCCGAGATTTTGGAGAGGATTTTAAGTCTTTAAGCTGCATTTTGGAACGACCTTATCCCGGTCAGTATTGAAGAAATCCACGATGAAAGAAAAAAGGTGGAGGCATTCGCACCCCAAATACATCACAGCGCAACGGATCTGTACCCAACAGTCACGTGACTGGTGAGCACGGTACCCGCAGCACCCACCAGCAAACACCCCCCTAAGACCCCGCTCGCTAGATTCGTCGCGTTGTGACGTAGGTTGGGTGCGAATGCATCCCCTCCACCTTTATACTTCCATCACGGAAGAAATCATGATGCATCTGCGCTCATTGTGACATTTTCAGAATTTATTTAAGAATTCTTGTTCAAAAGTGGAAATTACCAGTAGAGCAACTGACTCAAATGATTGGAATGGACTTAATCCATTTGCTTCGATTTGTCAAAGTTGACTTGATTGTTCATAGTCGGCTGCCAAGAAATTACATCATGCAGAAATAGGTGAAAGGACTTACACTGCACTTACACGTTTGGACACAAGAAGAATGCTGATATCAAAGATGGTCATGGAGGGCTTTCTAGAATCAAACTGTAGCCGATAAATGCTGATAGTTGGAGACAGTTAAAATTTTAGAAATGCTCTTTAACAAATTATCCAGATTTGTCTCTGGAATAAACAGTGGAAAAACTGAGAGGGGCAACACTTCAGTAAGGATCAGGATCACAAAGGCTTCTTTGGGAGAAGAGTCATCAGAGCACTCTTTCACATGGACAGAATGGTGACTTGATTGAAACTGGCAAGTTAAGTCTCGAACAAAAATAAAAAGCTTATTATCACCTTACAAATTAGACACCAATTCAGGATTAATTCAGTAATTTTTGAAATGCTCGGAAAGTCAAAATAATCAAGCTTTCTTGAAAAAAAAAAGATATGCACTGGCTAGGTACGCTGAGTAAGCTCTGATGTTTTCTGAATGTCGAATAATAAGGTCTTTGATGAGTGCCGAAAAAAACCGAACACCCTTGCCGCACAGTGATGTTTGGACATTTCCTTCTCTTAGAAGGGTAAAAATCCTGTGTGAGACAGGAAGCAAACGATTTTACAGCTTGATGGTGCTGGAGAGAAATTAAACTGGACGTTGCATAAAGCTTGCTTTCAAATCGTGACAACTATTATTCAACACATAACCAGCCTAGAAAGCTTCTAAAGGCAGTACCTAAAGGCTCCTGACAGAGTAACTGAGAAAGGGGTCTCGAGACATGGAAAATTAAGAATAGGTAACGGAGCACGTGCCTTCAAGACAATTCTTGGTTTATAAGTACATTTTTTAATCAAACAATACATCCAAGGTGGTTTTTTTTTCCTTTCGGTAAATTTTCTCTCTAGACCACTGCGATCACAAACATTTCAAAAGGATTAAGGAACACGCTCATCGGTTAACGAAGTTATCTACTTCAGATCACTCAACTTTAGGAGATGAAAATGAGTAAATCTATCTCAGGAAGAGAGAGTTTGCTGAGAGAGGTCAAATTACAAAATGTTTGAATAAATCACCACAAACATACCACTTTCACTTGTCGAAATGCCAAGAAAAGCAGTCAGTTACGGCAATACGAGGCAATAACACACGGCTTACACTCACTGTAGAAACTAACAAATTAAATGAAACCTATAAACCTTTTACCTTTTATTAGTAGAAACTGAAATTAAGGCTATGATTGACAGAAAACACGCACGGTTCAAAAAGAAATTCTAATTTTAAAGTCTCTGATAGAGTTCGAAAACATGCGAAAATACATTGCGGATATAGGGAACTTTGGTTTGTTTTCACAAATCTCTAACCTTAAAATCTCCGAGGCGGTTACGCATGTTTACCAAAGCTTACGAACTACTTTCAGGCGCATCACAGCAATTTCATATCAATTCCCATTATATTAAGGCACCATAGAGTACCATGGGAATAGTAAAAGGGGTCAGTATGAGAGTGGTATCAGCGGAGCGAAGCCGGGCTACCTGCTAGTTTTGTATAGAAGGCCTTCATGCCAAACTTTGTCGAACATAAAAAAAAAAACAGCTGACACAACGTTTTTCTCCTCAATGGCTTTCTCAATAATGTTTACAAGCCTATGTATTTGCTCTACTGTGGAATGTTTTGCTCTAGAACATAACTGATAATTAGGTATGAGGATTGAGGGCTTTCTCCCAAATTAGAGGCATTAGCCTTTTCAAATATATAGTCTTTCAAACAGTTTACTGATAACTATGGCAAGAGAGAGATTGGCCTGTATGAGGTTACCTCCTCAGGTGGTTTTTCAGCTTTGGGGATCACAATATAACCTCAGCCTTTTTCCAAGAAATGGGTAAATGTTTTATTTGAAGCGCTGCGTTAAATATTTGGGTTAGCTGTGAAATGGCTTTATTCGACAATTCCTTTAAAATTTGGCCCGTAATTCGGTCAATGCCCGGAGCTTTTTTTATTTTGATTTTATACTTTATTTCCTCAAAAGTTTCTTTGCTTATGATCACAGAAAAGAGGACTTCTTCGAGGCTTTCTATTTCCTAAGCCCGATTCTTAGAGTAAGTTTTATGATTTCTTAGTGCACTCATCGTCATTTTTTCAAGTTATAATACACCTATAATGCAGTTATAATGTTCCTATACTCTTCAATCACCTGTAGAAAAAGTTTGCAAGAGCCTCACATTCAACACCACGCCGCGCCACTGCTTGATGCGTCATTCAAACGGTTAATAATGGCTTTGCGAGAGAAATATTTTTTTATCATTTCTCTATCTTCATTTGTTAAAAATAAATAAAACCTATTAAAAAGTATAGGGAATAAATTGATACAATTTATTTCATTGATAAGATAATTTGATTAATTTCTCGACTTATAAAGTCGTAGTCTCTCACATTTTTTCAAAAATGTGAGACTCAAAACAGTTTTCTTCAAAATATAGGAAAACAAACAAAAAAAAAAACCAAAAAAACAAGCGGTCATTGCATACCCATTTGTGTTAGAATACGTTGTTACAGCCCAGCCGTCTACCTTGAAGCGCAATATCTTCTATAGACGTACCCATACGCAGTGGCGCATCGAAGGGGGTGGTTTTAGGGTCAAACCCCCCCCCCCCCTAAGCATCAAGATTTTGCCCTAAAAAAGGTCATCTTCGGCCAAAATTGCTTTCAAAACCTCCCCTAAGGCCTCAGAAAATGGAAAATTTGCGGTGAAACCCCCACCAAACTAAAGTTCTAGGTGCGCCACTGCCCATACGAATCCTATAATATGGAGGGGGCACCACGATTTTTGGGTGGGGGAAGGGGGGCTCATCCAAAGTAATGAAGTTTAATACAAACAGCACAACAGCTTTTTATCTAAACTCGTTCATTAGTTAGCCGGGGGGGACCCCGATTTTTGGGTAGGGGGGAAGAAGGAATACAAACAAACGAAAAATAATTCGAAGTAATGAATATTGGCCAAAACTACAACTTTTAACTCAACTCGTTCAAAAGTTAGACTAATATGAGGCACGGGGGGATGGTGAACTCCCCCAAAAAGTTGTCATCCAAAAAATGAAGATTATTAATCCAAAAAGCAACTTCTTATCTCAACTCGGTCAAAAGTTAAACGGGGGTGGGGCACGGGGGGGGGGGGGGAGGAGGGATAGAAATATAAAATCAAACCTCCGGAATAATGAATATTGGTCAAAACTGCAACTTTTTATCTCAAGGCGTTCAAAACTAAGACGGAGGTGGGGCACGGGTGAATTGGTGGGAGGGTGTTGGACTCCCCCAAAATAATTGTCATCCAAATTTATGAAGATTAATCCAAACAGCAACTTTACATCTCAACTCGTTCAAAAATTAGTCGCGGGGGTGGGGGGCTTGGCACGCCCGTTTTTGGGAGGGGGGAGGGGGATAGCACTAAAGAAAAACCTTCGGAATAATGAATATTGGTAAAAACTGCAACTTTTTATCTCAACTCGGTCGACAGTAAGACGAAGGTAGGGCACGGGGGAATGGGGGGCCGGGGGTGGTGTTGGACTCCCCCAAAAGAATTATCATCCCAAGTTATGAAGATTAATCTAAACAGCAACTTTACATCTCAACTCGTTCAAAAGTTAGGCGCGGGGGGGGCGGGTGGTGGCACGCCCGTTTTTGGGTGAGTGGAGGGGGGATAGGACTTTTAAAAAAAACCTCCGGAATAATGAATATTGGTCAAAACTGCAACTTTTTGTCTCAACTCGGTCAAAAGTTTGACGGTGGTGGGGCACAGTGGGGGGAGGGGGACAAACGAGAAGGAGATATCAAGGAATCGGCCGAACCGCCAAAATGAGTCGAATACTCAGGAGACAGTCGCAGAAGGAATCTAGATAGAGAAGGAAAAGTAGAATGAAATAGAGAGAGAGAGAGAGAGAGAGAGAGAGAGAGAGAGAGAGAGAGAGAGAGAGAGAGAGAGAGAGAGAGAGAGAGAGAGAGAGAGAGAGAGAGAGAGAGAGAGAGAGAGAGAGAGAGAGAGAGAGAGAGAGAGAGAGAGAGAGAGAGAGAGAGAGAGAGAAGTAGCATGAATGAGAGGTCGAAGCCATAGCGGAACCAGATAAAAAATCATACGCGAAGCTGTCTCCGTATCAAACAACAACAATTCAACGCTCCGAACGATGGCGTAGCCACACAAACATACGCACATAGACGACGCACACTCGTAGCCGTTAATCGGAATACACTGCGGTGAGTCAACGTGATGTTAATTGTTGTTCTTGTGTGAGTGACCGTGTTTTTAGCTCCATAAGATTTGCCTGGGTATGAAAGTGATTATAAAACATTGTTTTTAACAATGTAAAAAAAAAAAAAAAAGTATTAAGAGCGACAAGTGGTGAACTCTACTCGCACTAACGGGCACTACCGAATTGACTCCCAAATGGCCAAATTGGCTCCGGTCCGAGGCTGGTCGAATTGGCTCCGGGTCGAATTGGCTCCGACCAAAATTTTTGAAACAAAAAAATAGAAAAAAAATATGGCACCGCAATTCTGTAAGATTTATGCTACAATCGCGAATGTCGTGATAATTGAGTCGAACTGGATCCGACCGTCAAAGTAAAAAGATTTTTTCGAAAAAACATTTTTCTTTCATTTTACACAGGCTTAGGACAGTCAACAAGAGTAGGCATGGTTAAAAACGTTGTTCACGATAAATCTTAGTAACTTCTAAAAAAATTGAAAACAATTGTCCGTTATATGACTGCGTGCAAAAGTTAAAACAAAAAAAAAAAACAAAACAAAACAAAAAACAAAAAAACAAAAAAAAAATTGATGTGATTGAAACACGAAAGAAACCCAACAAATAAGAAATAAGAAAAGATAGAGGAATGGCTACTCGACTGTTAGAATATGAAAAAAATGAAATTGATTGTTTAAATTTTGTAAAATTAACATCTTACAGAACAGCAATGCCATACTTTTTTTCTATCCTTTCTCTATTTCAAAAAGTTTGGTCGGAGCCAATTCGACCCGGAGCCAATTCGACCGACAACGGACCGGAGCCAATTCGGATGTACCCGCACTTACAATTTCGTCGATATAATGACATCGAAATGAACTATTCAATTTATGTTTAGACTCACGCCAGTTGCAACTTGAAAAACGTTGAAATTTATTCAATAAATTGCTATTATCCTCTAACTAGGGATCACAGAATTCAAATTAAAAAACCGCCCTACAGAATTCACTCATTGATTGAGACAAAAGCTCTCTGATCCTCATAAAATTCTTTTGCCATGGCAGTAAAGTTGAGATCGTGGGCATAATATTGATTGACTTTCAGCTTGAGCCATCCGTCGCTGTACAACTACATCAAGCTGCCTTACCGTGTATATTTAATTTCAGTTCCATTAACCGATGTTTCCACCGGATGAGGAAATATGACGCAGTTCAGTTCAGTGTATGACTGTAAAGCACGAAAGTATTCGCATCCGTAATCTTTTCTCAATCGGTGGAGTCTTCGATGACTTTAAAAAAACGTGTGGATATTTTAATAATTTAACGCAGTGGTTGCACCGATTGAGAAAATAATACAGATGCGAGTATTTTTTGGGCATTACAGTCATACACTGATCTGAATCGTGTAATCTTTTCTAAATCGGTGGAATCATCGGTGAATAAAAACAAATTTCATTCAATTTACACTAACGGCAGCACTGCAATTACAATATGTTCTAGAAGTCTTTACCAAGTTCAATTTGAAATCGTAGCTCGTGCAATGTGGCAACAACGGATTCTCTCCATTTAAACCAACTTAGAATGAATAATCGATCCTCAAGAAATTCACTAAATCCCTGAGAAATCGATACTTTTGCCTCGGTTCAGATAGCAAAAAGACATAGTTGTTAAATGACACGAACCACCACTGATTTGAAAAAAAAAATTATCCCATTTTGATAAACAACGGGTCTACTCGTTACAGTTTGCAAATTGAGAATTCCAGAATTTCTCACATGAACCAAAGGATGGTTCTGCTGACCGACAAGTAAGGAGTAGTCACGTTCTTTGTTGAAATGAGGAACGCGCGATGTTTTTGACTTGGGCCTAGTGAGGACTTCTGGGATATATTATTATTGAACTTAAAACGTCTTCAAATACTTGGCAAAACCGATGGTTCCTGATAGAGATGAGCAACTTCAAATATTTGAAGTGCTTGCATCATATAACTTGAATTATGAATGTTACTGTTGCCATATCAAAATTATTGCAGAATGTTGAGCCATTTGTTGAAAAAAGATTTAATGAAATTAAAGCTCCGTAATCTTTTTGACTCGAGTTGCACTTCACTTCACAGGTCATAAAATGCACGTGTCCAAAGACTTTTTAATCATTTACAGTTCTCAAAACAAGGCGTCTTTGCTGCGTCCATGGCTGCTTTGCTCTGTAAGCTCCGCAACATTGCTTCAGCAGCTCTGACCTGTAACAAAGATGTAGGAATTTATGATTAATGGCAAGCGCTAGATCTACAGGGTGGCACAAAAATCCGTTGACCCCCTATTATATTTTGAACGGCTGCAGATTAAAAATTGAAATGTTGGGGTCTCGCATAACTTTTTGACAACTTTCGCGTGAGGGGGTCAAAATTATCAAAATCTGCTCCCTGGGGGGGGGGGAGGTACGGCCCCAACTCAAAATTTTCAAAAGGCACCCCTTATCATGTGATAAATCATTCGAAAGAGAATAAAAACCGAGTCTTTCGGCTCAAACCGTAAGTCAAAAGTGCAATTTGTGGTCGAGATATCAAAATTCAAAGTTCAAAGTGAACCAATTTTCAAAAAATCAAATCTCCTGTTGCAAAAGGCGGAATTAAAAAAACTAACGACCTAAAATACTCTAAAAATCAAGTACTTTTCATAAAAAATACAAATGTGAACGTAAGTTGATAGAAAATGGGGTTTAGGGCTTCAAAATTGTTTTAACAAAATTCCGTGATTTTTGACCCTTGGGCTTTCTTGGGGCTTTCCGTGGCAAATCCTCAATCTGACTCAAAAAACGAACTCTGAGTTTTATTCAATTTACTAAAGCCGTCAAATCCATTAACATATCCACCCGAAATCCTATCTTTGAGATCAAATGATTTGAATGTTTTTTAAGATGAGACCGTTTTCTTATGAACGGCGTGGCGCAGCGGCGGCGCGTGCCATCCGGGAGCCCTGCAAGTTGTTCATAAAAACCTACGAAAATTATCTACATCTTCCATAAAAGTTTAAAAAAAGGCTGTGAAGCCCGAGTTTTTGTACGGGTTTAAAGGAGCAAAATGCGGTGTTGTCTAAAACGCCGAAAGACTCAGTTTTATGCTCTTTCGAATGAGCTATCACAAGAAGAGGGTACCATACAAAAATTTTGAATTGAGGGTCAACCCCCCTAATGGAGAATATTTTGACAATTCTGACCCCTTTACGCAAAAGTTCTCAAAAAGTTATGTAAGACCCCAAAGTTGCAATTTTTTATCTGCAGTCGTTCAAAATATAATAGGAGGTTAACGAACTTATTTGCCACTCTGTTTAAGCGAGTGATGAAGAGAAAGGACAAGGAAAAATTACCGAGTAGCTTTCATTAGATGAATCGGTCATAGATTCTTTATCCTCAGACAATAAAAATTCTGGACATCCTCAGATAAAAAAGGCATTTCTTTTTTTTCTGTTTACATTTGATGTAATTTTTCTGTTGAAGATTTCAAGTTTGCGAAAACTAGTTCTAACTCGGAAAATACTTCGGAAGAAAAGTCGAAAAGTTGAGAAAAAGATAATAAAACAAATAATCAAATCTTTTCCGTAGGGAAACTTTTGATTTGATATAATAAAAATATCTGAATAATAAATAAATAATAACATTACATTGCTTTCTCCAAGGTATATGGAGAACAGGTATGGACAACACTCTGTGGTTGGCTCTGATTGGTTGTGAAAAAAGCGACTCCACCGCCATTTTTCTGACCGCGCGATTCAAATTTAGATTTCACATCTTGAAATGGAAAGTGAACAGCGTAATTAATGATGTTAATCCATTCTATAGTGACAACATTTACATTTAAAGATAAGAATTACATCTCATTGTTCAAATAAATAAAGTATTGCTTCAGATAAACTTTCCCTTCAAACCTAACCACAAACAACAATGCAAAATACACGGTGTAAATAGGAGACAATATGGCGGCGAAGTCGCTTTTTCCCTAGTGGCCACGCCCCCTGAGTCGAGTGTTGTCCATACCTGTTCTCCATATACGTTGGCTTTCTCTACCCCATGGGAAGTGAGAAAGTAAAAACTATGATTCAAATCACAGTTAATGTCCTCAGGGTGAGGCCTACGAATGGAACATTTTATAATATAAGAGTTAAATTATTGTCTGAGATTTACTCTCCTTGATAGCACTTTGATCCAATTGACGCTCTACTAAAATTGCCATCAGTTGACATCAGTTGACATCAATTGACATCAGGCTGAGGTTAGGCTGATGTCAACTGGTCATTTTTAGAAGGGCTCTTTATCACTATATCGAGTTAGAGCTCTTATCTGCAGGTTTAGAGTTAAGATTAGCATTCTTATCAGACTGTGATTGAAGCTCTCCATGAAAATGTACCTTGATTGACATCCGACTAGATAATTTCTTTTCAAATGATTTCTTATTTAGCAATTTGTCAACGCAAACGATGTATAGAAAAATTATAGACCATCAAGATAAAAAGATCGAATGTAAAACAAAGGTTACAAAATTAGATATTACCTCAACTGTATCACCCACTTGCTTGGGTACAGCATTCATCATTTGGTTCATAATGGCAGCCTCCATTGATCTGTCAATCCATGCTTAAAATATCTATTGAAAAACTAGTAATTGATTTTCCCATCATGGGTGTCATACTTTTTTCCATCATCATATTTCCCATAGGCATGCTTGACATAGATTTTTGATTCATCATCATATTTTCCGTAGACATACCTGGCATAGATTTTTGATTCATCATCCCTCTCATTGGCATTTCAGACATTGATTTGTCCATCGCCTTTTCCATTGACATTTTGGACACAGGTCTACTTTCCTTCATTATTTTTTCCATCGTCATTTTTTCCATCGCCGTATTTTCCATCATCATCCCTCCCATTGGCATTTCGGACATTGATTTGTCCATCATCATCTTTCCCATTAGCATTTCGGACAAGGGCTTGGCCATCATCATCCCTTCCACTGACGTTTCAGACATTGATTTGTCCATCATCATCTCTCCTATGGGCATTTCAGACATTGACTTGCCCATCATCATCTTTCCCATTGGCATTTCGGACATTGATTTGTCCATCATCATCTTTCCCGTGGGCATTTCGGACATGGATTTGGCCATCATCATTTCTCCCATGGGCATTTCGGACATGGATTTGTCCATCATCATCTTTCCCATTGGCATTACGGACAAGGGCTTGGCCATCATCTTCTCTCCCATTGACATTTCAGACATTGATTTGTCCATCATCATCTCTCCTATTGGCATTTCAGACATTGGTTTGTCCATCATCATCTTTCCCATTGGCATTTCGGACATGGATTTGACCATCATCATCTCTCTCATGGGCATTTCAGACATTGAACTGTCCATCATCATCCCTCTCATTGGTATTTCAGATATGGGTTTGTCCATCGTCATTTTTTGCATCAACATTTCAGACATGGGCTTGTTCATCATAGTATTTTCAATTGACACATCTGACATTCCTGTTTTCACTTTCATCGTTTGCAAATCCATTGCTTTTTCTCCTTGCACCATAAGTCTCGTTGAAATTGGTGTCATCACCGAAGATGTCATCATTGGCATATAAAAGTTCCTCGTCATAGGTAAAGAAAGTGGTGGGTTGAGATGAAAAGTTCTGGTCATCATAGATGGAAAAATCAAAGATGGTAAAGTAGGCATCATCACCATTGATCTAGTGATGGGTGATGTCATCAGGGGAGAACTAAGCACCATTGATGGTGCTAAAACTAACAAGTCTTTTTTAGACCTTGAGTCTTTTTCTGCTGCCCATACTGAAGAGATAACAAGGCAAATGAGAGGAACCTGTAACAAAATAGAGAGAAACGAAATCAAGAATAGCTTCAAAATAAAAACAATCAATTAAAAGATGATTCTTCAGTTTTTAATGGGTCTATTGCATACTTTTGCTACAGCGTTATAGAGGGTAAACTCTGGTGTAAATTTGCGTGAAAATCACACTGAAAACATCAAATAGTCTGAAAATCCACTCATAAAACCACCGAAGGCATTTTAAGGAAAGCCTAAGATGGCGATTGAAAGGGCGAACCAACCCTTGCACCAGAAGCACCAAAAGATGGCCGATGGCGGCAATATCGAACGCTGGTTAGAATGTCAACAAACGTTTCACTTCCTCATCGTACTTACATTTTGTGTCATTCTGTTTTTTTCCGGTGAATTTTACTTTCTCGCTATTGTTTGAGATTAATGTGGTGAATACAGTGCATTCTGTGTCGATTTAGTCCAGGTGAAAGCACCCTAGCTTGCAAAATGGAGGTATAGTAGGTTTTTTGACGGAACTACGTGTATTTTTGGTCGCTGATTCCGATTTTCAACTTCCCACCAAAAATTTTCCGGAGAACGTTGCCTAATTCACGTTTTATTTTTACCAAAAAAGCTGTTTTTTGAAAATTCCGAGCTCCACGTGGATTGTTTTGAAAAAATACCTGCGTCGCGGGGGTTTTCAAGGTCGAGAAAACCGAATCTGAGGTCCGTTTTACCTAATTATCAAATCCAAGATGGTGGCCAAATAGCGACCATCGGCAGTCTCAATAACCATCCTGTTTATCAACTGATTTGACTGAAATTTTGGGACCGTGGGTTTTTTCAGTCGGGAAAACCGAATCTGTGGTCTGTTTTACCCAATTCTCAAATCCAAGATGGCGGCCAAATATCGAGTTATTGGCGGTCTCAATTACCATCCTGTTTATGAACGGATGTGACTGAAATTTTGTTTCCGGGGGTTTTCGCGGTCGAGAAAACCGAATTTGAGGTCCCTTTTACCTAATTTTCAAATCCAAGATGGCGGCCAAATAGCGACCAACGGCAGTCTCAATAAACATCCTGTTTATCAACGAATTTCAATGAAATTTTGCGTACAGGGGTTTTCAAGGTCAAGAAAACCAAATCTGAGGTCCGTTTTACCTAATTATTAAATCCAAGATGGCGGCCAAATATCGAGTTATTGGCGGTCTCAATTACCATCCTGTTTATGAACGGATGTGACTGAAATTTAGTTTCCAGGGGGTTTTCGCGGTCGAGAAAACCGAATCTGAGGTCCGTTTTACCTAATTATCAAATCCAAGATGGCGGCCAAATAGCGACCATCGGCAGTCTCAATAACCGTCCTGTTTATCAACTGATTTGACTGAAATTTTATGACCGGGAGTTTATTCAGTCAGGAAAACCGAATCTGTGGTCTGTTTTACCCAATTCTCAAATCCAAGATGGCGGCCAAATATCGAGTAATTGGCGGTCTCAACAAACCATCCTGTTTATGAACGGATGTGACTGAAATTTTGTTTCCGGGGGTTTTCGCGGTCGAGAAAACCGAATCTGAGGTCCGTTTTACCTAATTAAAAAATCCAAGATGGCGGCCAAATAGCGACCAACGGCAGTCTCAATAACCATCCTGTTTATCAACGAATTTAAATGAAATTTTGCGTACGGGGGTTTTTACGGTGGAGAAAACCGAATCCGAGGTCCGTTTTACCTAATTATCAAATCCAAGATGGCGGCCAAATTGCGACCAACGGCAGTCTCAATAACCATACTGTGTATCAACGGATTTGACTGAAATTTTGTGTACGGGGGTTTTCGCGGTCGAGGAAACCAAATCTGAGGACCGTTTTTCCTAATTTTCAAATCCAAGATGGCGTCCAAATAGCGACCATCGAAAGTCTCAATAACCATCCTGTTTATTAACGGATTTACATGAAATTTTGTGTCCGGGGGTTTTCGCGGGCGAGAAAACTGATTCTGAGGACCGTTTTTCCTTATTTTTATATCCAAGATGGCGGCCCCGAATCTAGCGTAAGTCTCGCAGTTTTTGTCTAACGTTGTTCGCGAGAGGTCCAATAAGATCGGTTTAAACTCTTGGATGGATCTGAGATTTTTTCAAAAAGTATCTGAAAGCTAAAGCTATACCACCCAGCCAAATTGCAGCGCAATTCATTGATTCGTTCTCGAGATATCGATTTTTCAAAGGCGCGTGTTCCTCTCAGATCGAACGAAAATAAGCGCTGGTTTTACTAAAATCCGCGAATTTCAACTCTTACGGACCATTGAAGCTCTCATAACAATCAAATGAGCATTTTTGAGTTCATATGATGTTACTGAAAGTCCCTGAGGAGTGTCGGCCCGATAAGGTTCATCCCAGGGGGGCCCTGGCCCAAAATCCAGCGTACGTCTCACAACTTTTGTCTAACTTCGGCCGCAAGAGATCACATAAGATCCGTTAAAACACTTGGATGGATCTGAAATTTTTTCAAAAAGTATCTGAAAGCTAAAGCTATTACCCAGTCGAAACCGCATTTCAATTCATCGATTCGTTCTCGAGATATCGATTTTGCAAAGTCGCCCGATCTAGTCAGATCGACTGTAGAAGGGTGCTGTAGAGTGGAAAATACACTAATTTCGACCCTCAGGGACGAGTCATATGCTATGTTGTATCGAATGAGCATTTTTCCGGGTCCGAATATTGTTCCAAAAGGGCCCAATGCAGTTTAGACCTAAAAAATTCCATCTTGGGGGGGGGGGCAACGCCCCCCGTTTCAGCGTAACTGTGACAAAAAATGTCTAACTGCAGCCGCGAGAGGTCCCACAGGGTCATGAAATAAACTCGTACGGGTCTGAATTTTTCAGGGTTGTTAGCCAAAAGCACTTGCTTTCGACCAGTGCAAACCGAATTTCAAAACAGCGATTCGTTCTCGAGATATCGATTTTACAAAGCCTCGCGATCAAGACAGATCGACCTTAGAAGGGTGCTCGAGAGTGGAAAATTCACTAATTTCGTCCCTCAGGGACCACTCGTATGCTATATTGTATCGAAGGAGCATTTTCCCGTGTCTTAATACTGTCCCAAAAGGGCCAAATACAGTTTCGACCCAAAAAATTTCTTCTTAGGGGGGGGCGACCCCCCGTTGCAGCAATTCTCTGACAAAAAATGTCTAATTCTCGCCGCGAGGGGTCCCATAAAATCCGTTTAAAAACTCGGGTGGATCTGATTTTTACAGGGTTGTCAGGCACAAGCAGTAGCTTTCAACCACTGCAAACTGAATTGCAATACAGCGATTCGTTCTCGAGATATCGATTTTTCAAAGGCGCGTGGTCTTGTCAGATCGACCCTAGAAATGCGCTGGAGTGGTAATACCACGAATATCGTCTCTAACGGACAAGTGAAGTGTAGTAGTATAGCGAATGAGCATTTTTTCAGGTCCCAATGATGTCTCGAGAGGGCCCGATTTAGTTTCGACCAATAAAATATCATCTTAAGGGGGGAGCGACCCCCGTTTCAGCGTAACTCTGACAAAAATGTCCAACTACGGCCGCGAGAGGTCCCGTCAGTTCATTAAATAAACTCGGATGGATCTGAAATTTGCAGCGTTGTCTGTCATAAGACAGAGCTTTCCCTTAGTCCAAACAGTATTGCATCACATCGATTCGTTCGCGAGATATCGAATTTTCAAAGGCGCGCGGTCTTGTCAGATCGAACGAAAATAACCACTGAATTCACTGCGAAATCCCCGATTTTCAACTCTCACAGACCATTGAAGCTAACATATAATCAAATGAGCTTTTTTGAGTTTGAATAATGTCACTAAAGGGCCCTGAGGAGTGTCGGGCAGATTAAGTTCATCCCAGGAGGGCCGTGGACCCCATTCCAGAGTAAAGTCTCACTTAAAATGTCTAACTGCGGCCGCGAGAGGTCCCATAAGAGCCGTTTAAAAACTTGGAAAGATCTGAAATTTATTCAGAAAGTATCTGAGAGATTAAGCTACCACTCAGTTCAAACCGCAGTGCAATCCATCGATTCGTTCTCGATTTATCGATTTTTCGTTCAGTAGCGACTCACGAAATACAAGCTTGTCCGATGACGCGCTTTCTCTGGCGGACAAAATCAATGGATAGACCCCCCCCCCCGGCACAACCACTCAGATTTATTGGGATTGCTGGGGGATAACGTAACTTAACCTTACCCGACCTGAGCTAACCTAACCTAACCTAACCTACCCTATAATAACCTAATCTAACCTAACCATTTCAGGCCCTTTCGGAACTAGTTGATGACTCGAAATAGGGACGGGATTGTGGATTATATTCGGTCCCTTAGGTACAAAAATCGCTGTATTTTCACTCTCCATCGCCCTTCTATAGGGTCGAACTGACAAGACCGGCAAGACCGCGCGCCTTTGAAAAATCGATATCTCGATACTGAATCGATGTATTGCAATTCGGTTTGCAGTGGTCGGAAGCTTATGCTTGTGACTGACAACCCTGAAAAAATCAGATCCATCCGAGATTAAACATTGCCCTTACGGGACCTATCGCGGCCGCAGTTGGACATTTTTGTCAGAGTTACGCTGAAACGGGGGTCATTCCCCCCTTAAGATGATATTTTATGGGTCGAAACTAAATCAAGCCCTCTCGAGACATCATTGGGACCTGAAAAAATGCTCATTCAGTATACTACTACACTTCACTGGTCCGTTAGGGACGATATTCGTGGTATTACCACTCTCCAGCGCATTTCGAGGGTCGATCTGACAAAACCGCGCGCCATTGAAACATAGATTTCTCGCGAACGAATCAATGTATTGCAATTCTGTTTAGACTGGAGCAAAGCTCTGTTTTATGACTGACAACCCTGAAAAAATGAGATCCATCCGCGATTAAACAATGCCCTTACGGGACCTATCGCGGCCGTAGTTGGACATTTTTGTCAGAGTTACGCTGAAACGGGGGGTCGTAACCCCCCTAAGAAGATATTTTATGGGTCGAAACTAAATCGGGACCTCTCGAGACATCAGTGGGACCCGGAAAAATGCTCATTTGGTATACTACTTCAATTCACTGGTCCGTTAGGGACGATATTCGTGGTATTACCACTCTGCAGACCCTTCTGAGGTCGATCTGACTTGATCGCGCGGCTTTGTAAAATCGATACCTCGATAATGAATCGATGTATTGCAATTTGATTTGCAATGGTCGAAAGCTCCTGCTTGTGACTAAGAACGCTGAAAAAATCAGATCCATATGAAATCCCCGATTTTCAACTCTCACAGACCATTGAAGCTAACATATAATCAAATGAGCTTTTTTGAGTTTGAATAATGTCACTAAAGGGCCCTGAGGAGTGTCGGGCAGATTAAGTTCATCCCAGGAGGGCCGTGGACCCCATTCCAGAGTAAAGTCTCACTTAAAATGTCTAACTGCGGCCGCGAGGGGTCCCATAAGAGCCGTTTAAAAACTTGGAAAGATCTGAAATTTATTCAGAAAGTATCTGAGAGATTAAGCTACCACTCAGTTCAAACCGCAGTGCAATCCATCGATTCGTTCTCGATTTATCGATTTTTCGTTCAGTAGCGACTCACGAAATACAAGCTTGTCCGATGACGCGCTTTCTCTGGCGGACAAAATCAATGGATAGACCCCCCCCCCCGGCACAACCACTCAGATTTATTGGGATTGCTGGGGGATAACGTAACTTAACCTTACCCGACCTGAGCTAACCTAACCTAACCTAACCTACCCTATAATAACCTAATCTAACCTAACCATTTCAGGCCCTTTCGGAACTAGTTGATGACTCGAAATAGGGACGGGATTGTGGATTATATTCGGTCCCTTAGGTACAAAAATCGCTGTATTTTCACTCTCCATCGCCCTTCTATAGGGTCGAACTGACAAGACCGGCAAGACCGCGCGCCTTTGAAAAATCGATATCTCGATACTGAATCGATGTATTGCAATTCGGTTTACAGTGGTCGGAAGCTTATGCTTGTGACTGACAACCCTGAAAAAATCAGATCCATCCGAGATTAAACATTGCCCTTACGGGACCTATCGCGGCCGCAGTTGGACATTTTTGTCAGAGTTACGCTGAAACGGGGGTCATTCCCCCTTAAGATGATATTTTATGGGTCGAAACTAAATCAAGCCCTCTCGAGACATCATTGGGACCTGAAAAAATGCTCATTCAGTATACTACTACACTTCACTGGTCCGTTAGGGACGATATTCGTGGTATTACCACTCTCCAGCGCATTTCGAGGGTCGATCTGACAAAACCGCGCGCCATTGAAACATAGATTCTCGCGAACGAATCAATGTATTGCAATTCTGTTTAGACTGGAGCAAAGCTCTGTTTTATGACTGACAACCCTGAAAAATGAGATCCATCCGCGATTAAACAATGCCCTTACGGGACCTATCGCGGCCGTAGTTGGACATTTTTGTCAGAGTTACGCTGAAACGGGGGGTCGTAACCCCCCTAAGAAGATATTTTATGGGTCGAAACTAATCGGGACCTCTCGAGACATCAGTGGGACCCGGAAAAATGCTCATTTGGTATACTACTTCAATTCACTGGTCCGTTAGGGACGATATTCGTGGTATTACCACTCTGCAGCACCCTTCTGAGGTCGATCTGACTTGATCGCGCGGCTTTGTAAAATCGATACCTCGATAATGAATCGATGTATTGCAATTTGATTTGCAATGGTCGAAAGCTCCTGCTTGTGACTAAGAACGCTGAAAAAATCAGATCCATATGAAATCCCCGATTTTCAACTCTCACAGACCATTGAAGCTAACATATAATCAAATGAGCTTTTTTGAGTTTGAATAATGTCACTAAAGGGCCCTGAGGAGTGTCGGGCAGATTAAGTTCATCCCAGGAGGGCCGTGGACCCCATTCCAGAGTAAAGTCTCACTTAAAATGTCTAACTGCGGCCGCGAGAGGTCCCATAAGAGCCGTTTAAAAACTTGGAAAGATCTGAAATTTTCAACGGAATAACCACTCAGTTAAACCGGTAACCACTTCTTCCGATTTAGTTTTCTTCTACACTACAAATACAACTCCAACCTTTTCGGCGCAAAACAATGGATGACCCCCCCCCCCCCGGAATAGATTTATTGGGTTCTGGGAAACGTAATTACCTCCCGCCTGCTAACTAACTAACAACCCCAAAACCATTAAAACCATTTCAGCCCTTGAATGTTGATGATCGAAATAGGGCGGGTTTGGTTTATTGGCCCTGAAAAAATCGCTATTCATTCCATCGCCCTTCATATCGACGCAGCGGCATGCGGTTTGAAACGTTCATCTAAGATGTATTATTGGTTCATGTCAAGCTTCTTGGACTATACCTGAAAAAATGTCATCCGAATTAACATTCCCTGGCCTAGGGCGAATTTGGATTCTCCAGCGCTTAGGGGTCTCAACCGCCCATTGAAATAATTTTGGACGAACAATAGCATTCGTTTAATGGACAAAGCTCTGTTTATACTACAACCCTAAAAAAGGAGATATCCGGATTAACACCCTCGGGCTTCGGGCCGATTGACATTTTGCGTTCGCTGAAACGGGGGGTCGAACCCCCAAGAGAATTTTGGTGACTGACAGCCTTAGACTAGACCCGAAAAATGTCATCGGATTAACAATTCCCTGGGCCTAGGGCCGTATTGGATTTTTTCGAGTACCTAAAGGGGTCGTAACCCGGTTTTAAGGGTCACTAAATCGGACTCTGGATTTGGGGCGAAAGCTCCTTTGTATAAACTAAATGGTCCTAGGAATCTCCGTTTTCCACTCTCACACCCTTTGAGGCACTATTATGGCTTTTTGAAAATATACTCATAAGACTGATGATTTGTTTGCAATGGTCAAACCGCTGGACCCATCCGAAAAATCATTAATGATCCCCGTTCACCCGACAGGCTAAATTAAAACTTTTGAGTTTGAATTATTCAAAAGGCCTGAGGATTGGCAATTAAGTTCACCCAGGAGGGCCGTGGCCCCATTCCGATAAGTCTCACTTAAAATCAACTGCCGAGAGGTCCCGTAAACAATGATTCCGAAATAGTTTGATACTATTCTTCCGATACATTTTCTCTACCCAAATACAACTCCTACTTTCGCTCAATATGATGACCGGACATGATTTATTGTCTGGTACAAACTTTCCTTCCCGCCTAGTAACTACACCACCCTTAAATATAACAACTATGATTGTGAATGCGGGTTTGTTTATCGCCCTGAAAAAATCGCATTATACGCCCTTGGGTCGCGCAGGGCATTTGCGGTTGAAAACGTATTCCCTAAGATATTTGGTTAATCAAGCTTCTGACTGACTAAAAAAATGTCATCAGATTAACATTCTCGTAGACGCGTGGATTTTCAGCGCTAGGGTCATCCCCCCTGAATATTTGCGACATCAATTGCATTGACTGAAAGCTCTTATACTACAACTAATGGTCCTCGCGATTGATCCCACCTTCGGCGATTGAATTGCAAGTTCGCGAACGGTCAACTAGAATTTTTTGTGACAAATCGTTGACCAACCGAAAGTCTGGTAACATCTTACGCCTGGGCGTATGGATTTCGAGACCTGGGTCGACCCTAGGTTTTATGGTCGAAATAATCGACTTGATCATGCGAAATCTCTGATAACTAATGTCCTAGAATCGTTTTCACTCTCAGACTGAGCACTATATGGCTTTAATGATACTCATAACGAGATGTTGATAAGTCAAGGCGTGACATCGAAAATCACTAAAATCTTCACTCGCAGAGTAAAATAAACTTATGAAATTCAAAATTAGTTCATCCATATCGTGATCATTCCAGTAAATCACTAAATAATTGTCCGATGCCGTTTTTCTGGAAAATCATGAACCCTCAGCGCAAACCACTATTCCCGCACGGGATAACTAACTTCCGTCCTGGCACAACTAACCTAACCTACCCTATAATAACCTAATCTAACCTAACCATTTCAGGCCCTTTCGGAACTAGTTGATGACTCGAAATAGGGACGGGATTGTGGATTATATTCGGTCCCTTAGGTACAAAAATCGCTGTATTTTCACTCTCCATCGCCCTTCTATAGGGTCGAACTGACAAGACCGGCAAGACCGCGCGCCTTTGAAAAATCGATATCTCGATACTGAATCGATGTATTGCAATTCGGTTTACAGTGGTCGGAAGCTTATGCTTGTGACTGACAACCCTGAAAAAATCAGATCCATCCGAGATTAAACATTGCCCTTACGGGACCTATCGCGGCCGCAGTTGGACATTTTTGTCAGAGTTACGCTGAAACGGGGGTCATTCCCCCCTTAAGATGATATTTTATGGGTCGAAACTAAATCAAGCCCTCTCGAGACATCATTGGGACCTGAAAAAATGCTCATTCAGTATACTACTACACTTCACTGGTCCGTTAGGGACGATATTCGTGGTATTACCACTCTCCAGCGCATTTCGAGGGTCGATCTGACAAAACCGCGCGCCATTGAAACATAGATTTCTCGCGAACGAATCAATGTATTGCAATTCTGTTTAGACTGGAGCAAAGCTCTGTTTTATGACTGACAACCCTGAAAAAATGAGATCCATCCGCGATTAAACAATGCCCTTACGGGACCTATCGCGGCCGTAGTTGGACATTTTTGTCAGAGTTACGCTGAAACGGGGGGTCGTAACCCCCCTAAGAAGATATTTTATGGGTCGAAACTAAATCGGGACCTCTCGAGACATCAGTGGGACCCGGAAAAATGCTCATTTGGTATACTACTTCAATTCACTGGTCCGTTAGGGACGATATTCGTGGTATTACCACTCTGCAGCACCCTTCTGAGGTCGATCTGACTTGATCGCGCGGCTTTGTAAAATCGATACCTCGATAATGAATCGATGTATTGCAATTTGATTTGCAATGGTCGAAAGCTCCTGCTTGTGACTAAGAACGCTGAAAAAATCAGATCCATATGAAATCCCCGATTTTCAACTCTCACAGACCATTGAAGCTAACATATAATCAAATGAGCTTTTTTGAGTTTGAATAATGTCACTAAAGGGCCCTGAGGAGTGTCGGGCAGATTAAGTTCATCCCAGGAGGGCCGTGGACCCCATTCCAGAGTAAAGTCTCACTTAAAATGTCTAACTGCGGCCGCGAGAGGTCCCATAAGAGCCGTTTAAAAACTTGGAAAGATCTGAAATTTATTCAGAAAGTATCTGAGAGATTAAGCTACCACTCAGTTCAAACCGCAGTGCAATCCATCGATTCGTTCTCGATTTATCGATTTTTCGTTCAGTAGCGACTCACGAAATACAAGCTTGTCCGATGACGCGCTTTCTCTGGCGGACAAAATCAATGGATAGACCCCCCCCCCCCCCCCCGGCACAACCACTCAGATTTATTGGGATTGCTGGGGGATAACGTAACTTAACCTTACCCGACCTGAGCTAACCTAACCTAACCTAACCTACCCTATAATAACCTAATCTAACCTAACCATTTCAGGCCCTTTCGGAACTAGTTGATGACTCGAAATAGGGACGGGATTGTGGATTATATTCGGTCCCTTAGGTACAAAAATCGCTGTATTTTCACTCTCCATCGCCCTTCTATAGGGTCGAACTGACAAGACCGGCAAGACCGCGCGCCTTTGAAAAATCGATATCTCGATACTGAATCGATGTATTGCAATTCGGTTTGCAGTGGTCGGAAGCTTATGCTTGTGACTGACAACCCTGAAAAAATCAGATCCATCCGAGATTAAACATTGCCCTTACGGGACCTATCGCGGCCGCAGTTGGACATTTTTGTCAGAGTTACGCTGAAACGGGGGTCATTCCCCCCTTAAGATGATATTTTATGGGTCGAAACTAAATCAAGCCCTCTCGAGACATCATTGGGACCTGAAAAAATGCTCATTCAGTATACTACTACACTTCACTGGTCCGTTAGGGACGATATTCGTGGTATTACCACTCTCCAGCGCATTTCGAGGGTCGATCTGACAAAACCGCGCGCCATTGAAACATAGATTTCTCGCGAACGAATCAATGTATTGCAATTCTGTTTAGACTGGAGCAAAGCTCTGTTTTATGACTGACAACCCTGAAAAAATGAGATCCATCCGCGATTAAACAATGCCCTTACGGGACCTATCGCGGCCGTAGTTGGACATTTTTGTCAGAGTTACGCTGAAACGGGGGGTCGTAACCCCCCTAAGAAGATATTTTATGGGTCGAAACTAAATCGGGACCTCTCGAGACATCAGTGGGACCCGGAAAAATGCTCATTTGGTATACTACTTCAATTCACTGGTCCGTTAGGGACGATATTCGTGGTATTACCACTCTGCAGCACCCTTCTGAGGTCGATCTGACTTGATCGCGCGGCTTTGTAAAATCGATACCTCGATAATGAATCGATGTATTGCAATTTGATTTGCAATGGTCGAAAGCTCCTGCTTGTGACTAAGAACGCTGAAAAAATCAGATCCATATGAAATCCCCGATTTTCAACTCTCACAGACCATTGAAGCTAACATATAATCAAATGAGCTTTTTTGAGTTTGAATAATGTCACTAAAGGGCCCTGAGGAGTGTCGGGCAGATTAAGTTCATCCCAGGAGGGCCGTGGACCCCATTCCAGAGTAAAGTCTCACTTAAAATGTCTAACTGCGGCCGCGAGAGGTCCCATAAGAGCCGTTTAAAAACTTGGAAAGATCTGAAATTTATTCAGAAAGTATCTGAGAGATTAAGCTACCACTCAGTTCAAACCGCAGTGCAATCCATCGATTCGTTCTCGATTTATCGATTTTTCGTTCAGTAGCGACTCACGAAATACAAGCTTGTCCGATGACGCGCTTTCTCTGGCGGACAAAATCAATGGATAGACCCCCCCCCCCCGGCACAACCACTCAGATTTATTGGGATTGCTGGGGGATAACGTAACTTAACCTTACCCGACCTGAGCTAACCTAACCTAACCTAACCTACCCTATAATAACCTAATCTAACCTAACCATTTCAGGCCCTTTCGGAACTAGTTGATGACTCGAAATAGGGACGGGATTGTGGATTATATTCGGTCCCTTAGGTACAAAAATCGCTGTATTTTCACTCTCCATCGCCCTTCTATAGGGTCGAACTGACAAGACCGGCAAGACCGCGCGCCTTTGAAAAATCGATATCTCGATACTGAATCGATGTATTGCAATTCGGTTTGCAGTGGTCGGAAGCTTATGCTTGTGACTGACAACCCTGAAAAAATCAGATCCATCCGAGATTAAACATTGCCCTTACGGGACCTATCGCGGCCGCAGTTGGACATTTTTGTCAGAGTTACGCTGAAACGGGGGTCATTCCCCCCTTAAGATGATATTTTATGGGTCGAAACTAAATCAAGCCCTCTCGAGACATCATTGGGACCTGAAAAAATGCTCATTCAGTATACTACTACACTTCACTGGTCCGTTAGGGACGATATTCGTGGTATTACCACTCTCCAGCGCATTTCGAGGGTCGATCTGACAAAACCGCGCGCCATTGAAACATAGATTTCTCGCGAACGAATCAATGTATTGCAATTCTGTTTAGACTGGAGCAAAGCTCTGTTTTATGACTGACAACCCTGAAAAAATGAGATCCATCCGCGATTAAACAATGCCCTTACGGGACCTATCGCGGCCGTAGTTGGACATTTTTGTCAGAGTTACGCTGAAACGGGGGGTCGTAACCCCCCTAAGAAGATATTTTATGGGTCGAAACTAAATCGGGACCTCTCGAGACATCAGTGGGACCCGGAAAAATGCTCATTTGGTATACTACTTCAATTCACTGGTCCGTTAGGGACGATATTCGTGGTATTACCACTCTGCAGCACCCTTCTGAGGTCGATCTGACTTGATCGCGCGGCTTTGTAAAATCGATACCTCGATAATGAATCGATGTATTGCAATTTGATTTGCAATGGTCGAAAGCTCCTGCTTGTGACTAAGAACGCTGAAAAAATCAGATCCATACGAGTTTTTTAACGGATCTTATACGACCTCTCGCGGCGACAATTAGACATTTTTTGACAGAGAATTGCTGCAACGGGGGGTCCCCCCCCCTACTATGAAATTTTTTGGGTCGAAACTGCATTTGGCCCTTTCGAGACAGTATTCGGACCCGGAAAAATGCTCATTCGATACAATATAGCATACGAGTGGTTCCTGAGGGACGAAATTAGTGAATTTTCCACTCTCCAGCACCCTTCTAAGGTTGATCCGTCTTGATCGCGAGGCTTTGTAAAATCGATATCTCGAAAACTAATCGATGTATTGCAATCCGGTTTGGACTGGTCGATAGCTCTTGCTTGTTACTAGCAGCTCCATAAGTTTCATATCCATCCGATTTTATTTAGTACCCAAATGGGACCTATCGCGGCCGCACTTGCACCTTTTCTTCCGCGTCTCGCTGGCTGGGGGGGTCGCGGCCCCGCAAAGATAGATTTTTTGGGTGAACATTCGAA
Source organism: Trialeurodes vaporariorum (assembly GCA_011764245.1). Lineage (NCBI taxonomy): Eukaryota > Metazoa > Arthropoda > Insecta > Hemiptera > Aleyrodidae > Trialeurodes > Trialeurodes vaporariorum. The sequence continues at coordinate 32,247,569 of VMOF01000111.1, forward strand.
AAGGCCCTCTCGGTACATCAAAATGACCCGAAAAAAAACTCATTGGGTATACTACGACTCATGACTGGTCCGCTAGGGACGATATTCGCGGTATTACCACTATCCAGCGCATTTCTAAGGTCGATCAAACGGTATCGCGCACCTTCGTAAAATCGATATCTCGAATACTAATCGATGTATTGCAATCCAGTTTGAACGAGTCGATAGCTCTTGCTTGTTCCTAACAGCTCCATAAGTTTCATATCCATCCGATTTTATTTAGTACCCAAATGGGACCTATCGCGGCCGCACTTGCACCTTTTTTTCCGCGTCTCGCTGGCTGGGGGGGTCGCGGCCCCGCAAAGATAGATTTTTTGGGTGAACATTCGAAAAGGCCCTCTCGGTACATCAAAATGACCCGAAAAAAACTCATTGGGTATACTACGACTCATGACTGGTCCGCTAGGGACGATATTCGCGGTATTACCACTATCCAGCGCATTTCTAAGGTCGATCAAACGGTATCGCGCACCTTCGTAAAATCGATATCTCGAATACTAATCGATGTATTGCAATCCAGTTTGAACGAGTCGATAACTCTTGCTTGTTCCTAACAGCTCCATAAGTTTCATATCCATCCGATTTTATTTAGTACCCAAATGGGACCTATCGCGGCCGTACTTGCACCTTTTTTTCCGTGTCTCGCTGGCTGGGGGGGTCGCGGCCCCCCAAAGATAGATTTTTTGGGTGAACTTTCGAAAAGGCCCTCTCGGTACATCACAGTGACCCGAAAAAAAACTCATTGGGTATACTACGACTCATGACTGGTCCGTTAGGGACGATATTCGCGGTACTACCACTCTCCAGCGCATTTAAAAGGTCGATCAGACGGTATCGCGCACCTTCGTAAAATCGATATCTCGAAAACTAATCGATGTATTGCAATCCGGTTTGGACTGGTCGATAGCTCATGCTTGTTACTAGCAGCATTAAAAATTTCGGATCCATCCGATTTTATTTAGTACCCAAATGGGACCTATCGCGGCCGTACTTGCACCTTTTTTTCCGCGTCTCGCTGGCTGGGGGGGTCGCGGCCCCCCAAAGGTAGATTTGTTGGGTGAACTTTCGAAAAGGCCCTCTTGGTACATCACAATGACCCGAAAAAAAACTCATTGGGTATGCTACGACTCATGACTGGTCCGCTAGGGACGATATTCGCGGTATTACCACTATCCAGCGCATTTCTAAGGTCGATCAAACGGTATCGCGCACCTTCGTAAAATCGATATCTCGAATACTAATCGATGTATTGCAATCCGGTTTGAACGAGTCGATAGCTCTTGCTTGTGACTAAAAGCATTAAAAATTTTGGAACCATCCGATTTTATTTAGTACCCAAATGGGACCTATCGCGGCCGCACTTGCACCTTTTTTTCCGCGTCTCGCTGGCGGGGGGGGGGGGGGTCGCGGCCCCCCAAAGATAGATTTTTAGGCAGAACTTTCGAAAAGGCCTTCTCGGTACATCACAGTGACCCGAAAAAAAACTCATTGGGTATACTACGACTCATGTCTGGTCCGTTAGGGACGATATTCGCGGTACTACCACTCTCCAGCGCATTTAAAAGGTCGATCAGACGGTATCGCGCACCTTCGTAAAATCGATATCTCGAAAACTAATCGATGTATTGCAATCCGGTTTGAATGAGTCGATATCTCTTGCTTGTTGCTAGCAGCTCCAAAAGTTTCTTATCCATCTGATTTCATTTAGTACCCAAATGGGACGATATTCGCGGTATTACCACTCGCCAGCGCAATTTCTAAGGTCGGTCTGACTGGACCGTGCGCCTTCGTGAAATTGATATCCCGAGAACAATTTGATGTATCGCGATTCGGTTTAGACTGAGCGATAGCTCTTGCTTGTGGCTGACAGCTCTAGAAATTTTGGATCCATCCGATTTCAATTCGTACCCAAAAGGGACCTATCGCGGCCGCACTTGCACCTTTTTTTCCGCGTCTCGCTGGCTGGGGGGGTCGCGGCCCCCCAAAGGTAGATTTGTTGGGTGAACTTTCGAAAAGGCCCTCTCGGTACATCACAATGACCCGAAAAAAAACTCATTGGGTATACTACGACTCATGACTGGTCCGCTAGGGACGATATTCGCGGTATTACCACTATCCAGCGCATTTCTAAGGCCGATCAAACGGTATCGCGCACCTTCGTAAAATCGATATCTCGAATACTAATCGATGTATTGCAATCCAGTTTGAACGAGTCGATAGCTCTTGCTTGTTTCTAACAGCTCCATAAGTTTCATATCCATCCTATTTTATTTAGTACCCAAATGGGACCTATCGCGGCCGTACTTGCACCTTTTTTTCCGCGTCTCGCTGGCTGGGGGGGTCGCGGCCCCCCAAAGATAGATTTTTTGGGTGAACTTTCGAAAAGGCCCGCTCGGTTCATCACAGTGACCCGAAAAAAAACTCATTGGGTATACTACGACTCATGACTGGTCCGTTAGGGACGATATTCGCGGTACTACCACTCTCCAGCGCATTTAAAAGGTCGATCAGACGGTATCGCGCACCTTCGTAAAATCGATATCTCGAAAACTAATCGATGTATTGCAATCCGGTTTGGACTGGTCGATAGCTCATGCTTGTTACTAGCAGCATTAAAATTTTGGATCCATCCGATTTTATTTAGTACCCAAATGGGACCTATCGCGGCCGTACTTGCACCTTTTTTTCCGCGTCTCGCTGGCTGGGGGGGTCGCGGCCCCTCAAAGGTAGATTTGTTGGGTGAACTTTCGAAAAGGCCCTCTCGGTACATCACAATGACCCGAAAAAAAACTCATTGGGTATACTACGACTCATGACTGGTCCGCTAGGGACGATATTCGCGGTATTACCACTATCCAGCGCATTTCTAAGGTCGATCAAACGGTATCGCGCACCTTCGTAAAATCGATATCTCGAATACTAATCGATGTATTGCAATCCGGTTTGAACGAGTCGATAGCTCTTGCTTGTGACTAAAAGCATTAAAAATTTTGGAACCATCCGATTTTATTTAGTACCCAAATGGGACCTATCGCGGCCGCACTTGCACCTTTTTTTCCGCGTCTCGCTGGCTGGGGGGGGGGGTCGCGGCCCCCCAAAGATAGATTTTTAGGCAGAACTTTCGAAAAGGCCTTCTCGGTACATCACAGTGACCCGAAAAAAAACTCATTGGGTATACTACGACTCATGTCTGGTCCGTTAGGGACGATATTCGCGGTACTACCACTCTCCAGCGCATTTAAAAGGTCGATCAGACGGTATCGCGCACCTTCGTAAAATCGATATCTCGAAAACTAATCGATGTATTGCAATCCGGTTTGAATGAGTCGATAGCTCTTGCTTGTTCCTAGTAGCTCCAAAAGTTTCTTATCCATCTGATTTCATTTAGTACCCCAATGGGACGATATTCGCGGTATTACCACTCGCCAGCGCATTTCTAAGGTCGGTCTGACTGGACCGTGCGCCTTCGTGAAATTGATATCCCGAGAACGATTTGATGTATCGCGATTCGGTTTAGATTGAGCGATAGCTCTTGCTTGTGGCTGACAGCTCTAGAAATGTTGGATCCATCCGATTTCAATTCGTACCCTAAAGGGACCTATCGCGGCCGCAGCCGCACATTTTTTATCGGAGTCTCTCTTGCCTGGGGGACAAAGACCCCCCTGTATTTGACTTTTCGGGCCTTTAAGAGTAAGGCATATTTTCAAGATTCTTAGACGTCAGAAAAACCTTACATGGTATCTTTCTCGGCCATATAGCACCTTGCACGGACGAATCAAGTGTTGCCTCCCGATCGATTTTTTTTTGTTAATCCGCGGTTTTACCGAATAATTTATTGTTTTTCGGTCCTTGTACACAGTACTTATGTCCAAACAATGTTTTACTATGGCATGATCGCATGTGAGAAATGTTAGGTGCACGTGAAAATGGTAACATTATAGTTTGCAGATTGATTTTGGGTTTTTTTTTTAAAAAAGGGGCCACAAAAGGAGGTTAATCCAGAAGGGCCACAAAAGCAGGTTAATTATATGCAACTTAAATATTCATATATATTTTTTTTTAGGTTAAATATTTTTGCTAGACGGTAAATGCATCCAATATTTACAAAAACTGTTGTCCCAACTAATTTAAGGACCGCGGAAATCACGTCAAAATAAGGGGCCACAAAAGGTGGTTAATCCAGAAGGGGCCACAAAAGCAGGTTAATTATATGCAACTTAAATATTCATATATATTTTTTTTTAGGTTAAATATTTTTGCTAGACGGTAAATGCATCCAATATTTACAAAACCTGTTGTCCCATCTAATTTGAGTACCGCGGAAATCACGTCAAAAAAAGGGGCCACAAAAGCCTGTTAATCCAGAAGGGGCCACAAAAGCGGCATTAGGTGTGTGTATATATATATATATATATATATATATATATATATATATATATATATATATATATATATATATATATATATATATATATATATATATATATATATATATATATATATATATATATATATATATATATATATATATGTTTCAGCCAGTTTTACCGTTTTTATGTCCCACGATCCTGTTCGTAATTTTTGGTTTTTATTTTTGAAATTTGTCTCAACTATTCGTTGGGTTTAATTCTTGAATGAGTTCGAAGATGGTGTAAATCCGACAATTAGTTTTCGCGTTATGGGCCGTGTTTGAGTCGTAAAATGTGTTTTTGAGGTTTATTTTTAGGAGTGTTTGTTTTGAGTATTTTTTTTGGGAAAATTTATGTTAGCCGTTTTGTTACGCAGCTTTTTTACTCGAGTCATTTTTTCGTGTTTTGCGTTGTAAGCGAGTTATAGTGATGTGTTTTTCGGGTTTTTTGGCGGTGTTTTTATATGAAGAAATTGTTTTTTTGTATCGTAAATTTTAGTATATATCGTGGAGGATGTTTTTAGTTCATATGCTCTTTTCCTTAAATTTTTCTTGTGTTTTACGTGTTTTACGAGCAAAGTTTCTTATGGGATTTTACAAGTGAAAGACAAGGATGGTGTACTGGTATAAATGCTCTTTCTTTGTTTTACACGTACACTGTTGCTTAGGTACGTTATTTATTTATTTTCTTGTTTTATCAGCTGCTCTTATCAGATTTATTCCTCATTAGCATTACAAAGATTAGACATTTTTCTATCTTGGTACTATAATCTTTTTTCATGGGCATTTTTATTTAAATGTTGAACAGCTGATAAAAAAAAGAATTGAATAATTCAAATAAATCATAACATAACCTATTTATTGAAATTTGTGAAAAACTTATATAACCTAGCTTTTATTTCTCACTTGCATTGTAAAGATTACACATTTCTCTATTGGTAATATAATCTTTTTCACAATAATATTTGGATTTTGAGCAGCTGATTAAATAAAAAAGAAAAATTCAGAGAAAAATTCAACAAAAATTATAACCTATATTTAAATTTGTGAAAAAATGATTGAACCAAGCATGGAATCTATTTCGTCTTACCGGCCTGCCGGGAGGCATTTTTTTTTTTTTTTTTTTTTTTTTTTTTTTTTTTTTTTTTTTTTGTTTTTTTTTTGTTTTTTATCAGCATAATCACGAAATATGAATCTCTAAAAGAAACCAAGAGGCAGTTGGTTCACACTGTTGATTATTAAGTCAGTTCCAAATTATATAAAAGGAACCAAGTTGGAGTTGGTTTTTTACGTGACTCGGATTAAGGTTACACCTAATCGGAAAAAGGAACCAAGTTCTCATTTGATTGCATCATATGGACAATGACATCAACGAAGCTCACCAGCTCCACTTTTACCGAGAATTTCGACGGGAAATGATTGTTATTAGAAGAAGCACTTGTTGCTTCTAGATTCAGTATTGCTAGCTCTATCAACCAATAACTCAGTTTTACAAAAAAATGTCACTTGGTTCTTTTGTGACAAATGCTGTCCAATTGAGCTTGTTTGGTGAGAAATGATGAAAAAAATAAATTTAGATCAGACGTATCTATGAAAAAATGTGTCAAAGCTAGGAGATGTTTTTTTCAAAACTTTGGAGGGATCTAGCTCAGAAGAGAAACATATGCAGCACATTTTTGTGTAAGAAAATAAAATCTTATATGTTGTCTCCTAAGATACACTCCATTAGACCCCCAGAATTTTCCATCATCTCAAAATGAATGTGTCCAGCAAAAATCCGAACCTGGGTGCGGTGAGTGGGTAGGGGTTAGGACCACTATACGTACGATCTAAGGACAAACCCTCCGAATATTCCACCATCTCTAAAAAAAATTGTCCAGCAAAAGTTCGGGTCCTAACCTATGCGCGGTGAGGGGGGAGGAGAGAACCACTACGGACAATCTTATAGAATCTTATAGATAATAACAGCTGATCGTCAAACCAATTTTTTCCCACTTCTGATAAGAAAAACTTTAGCCAGAAAACTTGGCTTTATTTCATATTTCACTCCTTTTCGTGGCTGAAAGGTTAGAAATGAATAAAGCCACTCGGGAACTTGGCTTGTTTTTCACATTTATGTTTTTGCTGCAATATAAAATATACGGCACGCTTAAAACCGTAAATTTGGCAACGTTCCCCGGGAAATTTTTGATGGGAAGTTTAATATTCGGAATCAGCGACCAAAAATACACATAGTTCCGTCAAAAAACCTACTATACCTCCATTTTTGCAAGATAATCCACTTTTTTGTCCCTATTTCCTGGGCCAGTTACCGGAATTCTGAAAAGCAAACAGCGGGTAATAAGTACCTACTTTGTCGAATGCCGTCGTCGGCCATGTTTGGTGCTCGTAGTCAATGCATGCAGGGTTGATTTGCCCTTTTCAACCGCTATCTTATAGGCTTTTCTTAAAATGACTTTTGTGGGTTTATTAGTCAATTTTGAGACTAGTTGTAGTTGATGCTCTCTTAATTTAATTTTCACGCAATTTTACACCATATTCACCATCACCTTCCATAAAGCTGTAGCAAAAGTATGCAACAGTCCCATTATGAAAACAAAAAGGTTCATAAGACGTAAAGTTTCTTCTTCTAAAATTTGTCCCATATTTTCCTGAATTTTAACTTTGATTTCCATTCCAAAATTGATGAGATAGTATAGTTTATCTATTTTTGGAAGTAAACAAAAAGCATAAAGGAATCTGAAAGGTAACGCTTACTTAAGATGTTGGAAATGACGAGACAGATAATGTGTTATAATTTCAAATCAATGTATTTTTTTAATGATACTGAAGTAAACGAATTGGATAAGTAGGTAAACAGGTAAGCAAAAAGGTACACAAAACACATAAATTATTAATTAGTTTCAGTTTTAGTTTCACTTCAGTATCAGTCTCTTACTCAGTTTAGATTTAGTTTACTTTCAGTTTCGTTTTAGTAAACTTTTGATTTAGTTTTAAATTTTTTCTTAGCTTTAGGGAAAAAAATTCTTTGATTGGATCCACCCACAATTTAAAGGATAAAAAGTTAAGTTCTTCCCCCCCCCCCAAATAAACACCCTCCGGGCAAGTTTGCTACTCGGGAGAAACCAAAAAAAATTATTCCATTCGAGAACTCAAAATGTTATTTATGAGCAGTGTAGTTGCATAAAAATCGGCGAAGTTGCATTAAGCCCACGTGTTCACGCCAAAGTTGCCATGGTTTCAATGAAGACTTAGGTTAGTTCTTCTAGAGTAAGAGTCGCGAGTTGGAGGCCTCCAAGAGTCGATCAAGTGAAGAAGTCTCATCAATTTTTTAGTTTTTTATTATAATTACAGTGCTAAGTTGCATACATGTTATGGATTTAAGAAGTTATATTGTGGTAATTAAGCTTTCCATTATTCACAAATACATAGAATTCAGTTGCCGTAAGTTGCTTTCATACGATTCCGTTTCGGTCATTATTCCTTCTTCGTAAACCTTACGAAACGTACTTTTGAGAAATATCAGAAAAAACATGGTGCCGTGACCAGGATTTACACAACGCAGGTAGTCTCATCATTGTTATAATATTACATGAATGAATTGAATTGGTATTACTACGTATTTTCATATAAATAACAGTATTTCAAGATTTTATTATTTGGGAATAATGGCCGACAGTGATATTTTCAGTATTTGTGAAGAAAGCAGACAAAATACGGATAAAAGAAAGCCGAACGTATCAGCTGTTGGCAGTGTTGGCAGGAAGATCTGAGTGCGGCGCGGCTAGCGAGCGCCACGCTCAGTGCAAGCGTGCGGATCAGCTTCGTACCCCTCATCAGCTGATGGACGCTCTTTGATAACTTCGCGTCGTCAAAAATGTTCAGTGCTTCTTTAACAGTATTGTCAGATGTCCGCAGATTACCAGTGTTATTCATCAGTATCCACGACTGCAATGTACCAGTGTTGTCAGATGTCCGCTGATTACCAGTGTTATTCTTCCGTACCCGCAACTGCACTGTGACCGTATCGACTCGTTCGATATTTTGTAACGCTTTGTTCGTTATTTAGAAAGGCATCGTTCCTTTTTTGTATCGATTATTTCGATATTTTGTAACGCATTGTTCGTTATTTAGTAAGGCATCGTTCCTTATCCGTCGTATCGACTCGTTCGATATTTAGTAACGCTTTGTTCGTTATTTAGAAAGGCATCGTTCCTTTTTTGTATCGATTATTTCGATATTTTGTAACGCATTGTTCGTTATTTAGAAAGGCATCGTTCCTTTTTTGTATCGATTATTTCGATATTTTGTAACGCATTGTTCGTTAGTTAGTAAGGCATCGTTCCTTATCCGCCGTATCGACTCGTTCGATATTTAGTAACGCTTTGTTCGTTATTTAGAAAGGCATCGTTCCTTTTTTGTATCGATTATTTCGATATTTTGTAAGCATTGTTCGTTTTTAGTAAGGCATCGTTCCTTATCCGTCGTATCGACTCGTTCGATATTTAGTAACGCATTGTTGTTATTTAGAAAGGCATCGTTTTTTTTTTTTGTTTTTTCGAATTTTAATTTTTTGATTTAAAATTTTTTTTTTTTAACGGGGATTGTTCGTTATTTAGTAAGGCATCGTTCCTTATCCGTCGTATCGACTCGTTCGATATTTAGTAACGCTTGTTCGTTATTTAGAAAGGCATCGTTCCTTTTTTGTATCGATTATTTCGATATTTTGTAACGCATTGTTCGTTATTTAGTAAGGCATCGTTCCTTATCCGTCGTATCGACTCGTTCGATATTTAGTAACGCTTTTTTCGTTATTTAGAAAGGCATCGTTCCTTTTTTGTATCGATTATTTCGATATTTTGTAACGCATTGTTCGTTATTTAGTAAGGCATCGTTCCTTATCCGTCGTATCGACTCGTTCGATATTTAGTAACGCTTGTTCGTTATTTAGAAAGGCATCGTTCCTTTTTTGTATCGATTATTTCGATATTTTGTAACGCATTGTTCGTTATTTTGTAAGGCATCGTTCCTTATCCGTCGTATCGACTCGTTCGATATTTAGTAACGCTTTGTTCGTTATTTAGAAAGGCATCGTTCCTTTTTTTTATCGATTATTTCGATATTTTTTAACGCATTGTTCGTTATTAGTAAGGCATCGTTCCTTATCCGTCGTATCGACTCGTTCGATATTTAGTAACGCTTTTTTCGTTATTTAGAAAGGCATCGTTCCTTTTTTGTATCGATTATTTCGATATTTTTTAACGCATTGTTCGTTATTTAGTAAGGCATCGTTCCTTATCCGTCGTATCGACTCGTTCGATATTTAGTAACGCTTGTTCGTTATTTAGAAAGGCATCGTTCCTTTTTTTTATCGATTATTTCGATATTTTGTAACGCATTGTTCGTTATTTAGTAAGGCATCGTTCCTTATCCGTCGTATCGACTCGTTCGATATTTAGTAACGCTTTTTTCGTTATTTTGAAAGGCATCGTTCCTTTTTTTTATCGATTATTTCGATATTTTGTAACGCATTGTTCGTTATTTAGTAAGGCATCGTTCCTTATCCGTCGTATCGACTCGTTCGATATTTAGTAACGCTTGTTCGTTATTTAGAAAGGCATGTTTCCCTTTTTTTTATCGATTATTTCGATATTTTGTAAGCATTGTTCGTTATTTAGTAAGGATCGTTCCTTATCCGTCGTATCGACTCGTTCGATATTTAGTAAGCTTTGTTCGTTATTTAGAAAAGGGATTGTCCTTTTTTTTATCGATTTTTCGATATTTTTTGGAAATTTTCATTTATAATATGTTTTATGTTTATGTTATATTTATAAATTTTTTTATTTTAACATTTCCTTTTTTTCATTTGCGAAGGGTTTTTACAAAATTTGTTTTTTGAAATTTTTTTTAAAATTTTTTTTTTACAAAAGCGGGTTCTCCTTTCATTTTTTGATTTTTTTTTATGCGGGTGCAACCAATTTTTTTTTTCGGATACAAATTTTTTTTGACCCGTTTTGTTACAGGTGCGACGTCTAAGAAGATCTATATCCACATCGAAATTTTTCGATAGCTCTTGTATGGATTACTTATTATTTTTTTCATATGTATTGATTATTTAATTCCATTTTCTTTTCTCAGTATTCTACAATATTTTATTATGTGGTCTTTGGCTTGACACTTCTTTGAAGATGTTCTCAACTACTGCTGGGTATTATCCGGTATTCTTTAGTTGTTCCAATACATCGGTATCATGCCGTTGCGCCCGTGTCACCCGTTATACAGACTTGCTTGTGACTTCGATGATAGCATGGATTGTTTTGACGCTTATCGTGTCGTCACGCCTGTGACACTGACTCGCCTGAGTCTACGATGTTTGCATCGATTAGTTCAATACTTTAGCACCTTAATGCTCCAATGAAGGTGCCTCTAATTAAAGTGGCACTCGTTTAAATAATTATTTATTATTTCTGTGCGTTTACGGGCAAATCGGCCCAGAAGACATGAGCCCCCGAAATTGTAGTTTTTCAGCCTAATTTCTATTTGAACTTCTAGTACCATGACTCGGACGATTCTCTCGTCTTTGACTCTCCAGACACATTCTTTCGCCAAGGACTCTTCAAACTTGAGTGTTTGCCTTTGATACCCCGAATTTTGTCCCTTCGCCAATGATCCCAAACTCACCCTCGATGACTTAAATTCAGGTATAAGATTATTTTAATAATTTTTGATCCACTCTGTGACGAATCTGCTGCAAAAAAAAGATTGTATCATGCCTTCATTTAACGGATGCCCTCTCAGAACGTATAATACGGTGATATTGCCGTGAGCCTCCAAAATGTCAGCCTTTGAAGAGAATGAGGAGAAAAATTCAGACGGTTTAACCGACAATTCTTCCAACTGCAACGATTCACTTTTCGGGTAGATGCATTAAATTAGTTGTATCGTGTTCTGGCTTCAAGTGAATTTTCGAATTTATATAAAATAAAAAGTAAAAATCAATGTGGTATCGAAATATGGTAATATTTTATGGTTCATTTTGATAAAGTAGAAAATGCTCAGATAATCGTGGCAATTGATTAGAAAAAGACCCTATGACTAGTGTTGTAAATTTTGTAGCAACATGCATGAGAATTGAGTATACGATGTTTTCACAGATGGATTGTTCTCCTGTTTTCGAAGAAAAGGCTCATTCATTGGAAGCTTAAGTTCTCTCACAGTTCAAAAATCGCTAGATAAGGCGGTTAAGGGATGATCCTTGTGAATGATCCTCTTATACCCGTGTATGTGTGTTGTCAATTTGATTGTTAAATCAAGAGAGATCACAGTGGTCGACAATCGCGTAATCGACCAAGTGCTAATTAATTCCCGGATTCTACCGCCACGATTTCCGATTTCCATTAATTGATTTTTTTAGCAGCAATTGCAATGTACAATCAACATTGCAGATTTGTTTGACTGATTGATCACTGCATAAAAATAAGAGCAACTGATGAATGATAATCAAAGGGAAGGTGTGCAGTTCGTACAAGATTCATGCTGGTAGCGAGGATCAGAGATTCTAGAGCAGTGCTCTAGTTCTGTGTTTCAACCATATTTCAATCATTATTTACTAAAGAATTTAAAGATCATACTTTGTTAACTTCCAACCACACTATTTAAGGCCGAATCGTCAATCGAAAAATTTAGTGCTGTATACTGGCGCAAAAGTTTCATAAAATTGAAATAATTTATGAAGTAGCAGTGATTTTTTAATATTAAGAAGTCTTAGCTTTTAATGTCGGCATCTTCTGCCATACACTGATAAATATCAGATTTTTTCATTTGAGCTGAATATTTCACTGGATTTCTAGTCTTTTTATTACGTAAATGTTGTTCTGCAGATTTGTGACGCAGACATAACGCTAGTTATTTTTGAAACGTTTAGAGATACCTAGATGAAACTTCGTTTCCACAATTTTAAATTAAATGTGTGAAAATTGATTGACAAAAACTTTAAATATGCTAAGTGTCGGTAGAAGTTGAGACGCTTCTTGTGCTTATGTGCTAATCAAATTGTGTCCCGCAGGTTTCAATTAGCAATCTTTGATGAGCGTACATAGTACCTGCCAAGTTCAATGTTTAAAAATCGTTGTGATTCAATAGCGAGCTCAGTGTCTTAACAGTTCGACTATTATTATTTGGCTTCCTATATTTATGACAGAACTTATCTTTATTCGAGAACGGTGAATTTGAGACCAATATTTGGCACCATATCACCGCAAAGGGGATGATAACAGGCAGTAATTCGGTAAAGCATCTAAAAAGTTCTAGAGCAGATGGAGTCCAATCGGTGGCCAAGTTTACCTTACTGATTCATTATTTTGATTTTAATATAACTATCAAATTTTACCTGACTTAAACCGATTTTGGAAAAAATACTTGTTGCTCCAGTTGTTTTGCTCTTAGAGTCAGAAAATTCACCACTTTATTCGACCAACTTGTTAACCAGCGATCGAAAGTAAATGACTGAAGTATGACACTTTGATAAAAAATAATCAGTTACAGACGTTATCCTCACATATAAAATAGTTTCAGCTTAGAAACTATATTTTTCTCACCCGTATTGTTTTCTTTTGTTATATGTGCCTATGTGAGGAAAAAGTATGGACTCAGTAAAGCTCCACTGGGGACAGTATAATTGTGTACTTATCGACTTATCGAGATTCTCAAGTGAATGTCCAACTTTACCGAATGCAAGACGGAAACATGTTCCATAACCCCTTCAGACCCTTCATCAATTCATCATTCAGGATTGTTAAAAAATGGCTGCGACCGCTACACTTCCGAACGTTCTCCTAAGTTCCGCCAATTTTAACCAAAAAGTTCTGTTTTGAAATCTCCAGAGATTTCAAGGTGGCCGGTATGTTCACGCCAAAGTTGCCATGGTTTCAATGAAGACTTAGGTTAGTTCTTCTAGAGTAAGAGTCGCGAGTTGGAGGCCTCCAAGAGTCGATCAAGTGAAGAAGTCTCATCAATTATTTAGTTGTTTTATTATAATTACAGTGCTAAGTTGCATACATGTTATGGATTTAAGAAGTTATATTGTGGTAATTAAGCTTTCCATTATTCACAAATACATAGAATTCAGTTGCCGTAAGTTGCTTTCATACGATTCCGTTTCGGTCATTATTCCTTCTTCGTAAACCTTACGAAACGTACTTTTGAGAAATATCAGAAAAAACACCACGTTTAAACCTGTTAAAAAAATCAAACTATTCGATGTTCAGTGAAGTCAACCTCATGCACAGATGTCTATAGACAAACTGCAATGTTGCCAAATATCACGCTTCGGCACTGTCTGACTGTATCATATTACTTAATAATAGGTAACCAACATACTTTTTCCGAGATGTCAAATACGAGGGTGGATTTTAAAGTAAGTTTACCTATTTTTTTTTCTCAGAAACTACCAATGTTAAAAAAAAAACCAAACGTACGTCCGTTACGTACGTTGGAACGTACGTACTTTCAGTTTTCTAACGAGCTATAGTTTTTCAAATTGGGTCAACGATTCGCGGAGATATCGTGGGTTTTCCACACCCACGTCTCCTTTAAATCAAACGTGCCCACCTTTTCACGCTTCACAGAAAACATGAGTTTAAGACTTTGAAAAAGTAAATGGAGCTATTTTTTTATTGAAGCAAGTTATAATATTTTTACAAGGCATCCCACCTCTTTTTTCGACGCAGTTCCCCGCCAGACTCTTGCATTTTTTATATCGGTGCAAAATTTTATCGGTGCAGCCGTCGTAAAATTCTTTCTCCACATTCTGAATCGGGTTTTGACGCAAGCTGTTGATCCAGCTTCAACCCCTGATGATTACACTTTCAGTTCTGACCGAAAGCTTGAAGATCGATAAAAATTGGATCATTTTATCAGTAGAAGAGTAGTCTACTTGGTAAACAACATGCACTAGGTGTTACTGAGATGTCTGATCCGGATATAAGCGCATCGCCTCCCGAAACTCGCGCTTCTGCAGCGCGTAAAAAGGCGGGCACGTTTGAAGGTAAACGAGTGTGGAAAATCCACGATACCTCCGCATCGCGTAACCCAAAATATAAAAATAACTAGCATATTGCCCGTCGGGCTACCGACGGTACTGTGGTTTTTTTTTTTGTTTTACTCGTTTTTTGTTGTTTTTTTTTTTCTTGGGGTGTTTTCAATGTTTTTTTAACATGCAGTAAGTACTGCATGTTTTTGTTATGGTTTTGTATCGTTTTTGGCCATAAACTTCCTGCATAAAAATCGACAATTTTCGGCTTGGTCGCAAACGTGCGTTGTCAGATTTCCGCGCGTAATGATCGCGTACTGCTTTTCGGTGGATTCCTTTCGTTCGATATATTGCGGAGCGGCAACGCGAAAAGTCTCCCTACCTTTAAGCAGTCACTAAACGAATCGCGCGCCATATCGAATCCGCGATATTCTTCGGTCCGCCGCAAATGGATAGAAATCAAATCTTTGGCGGTCCAAATTCGATCCTTTCAAAGTTGGAAAATTAGTTTTTTAGCTGGGTACTATAGTTGATTTCAAGGGCTTTATTTGGCTCCTTTTTTATTCCTGGCTTGTCCCATACTTATCGGAGAATATCATTTGATGGATCGACAATTCTTGTGATATCTCATGTCTTTGTTTTTTTGACCACTTAGGACTCGATTTGGATCCATAGTGCGCCGTTTGAAATGTTCGAATATTGTTTGAGTTGGGTTTTGACTGAGTATTGACCCCAATTTTTCATAAGGATTTGTCTCCGTTATGAATAAATTTGGTAGTTTCATTATTTTGTCTGTGATTACCAACGAGCTATATCTAGTTCGGAGGCTTTGGTAAACATGCGTAATTTGCCTCGGAGATTTTAAGGTTAGAGATTTGTTTTGGGAAAACAAACCGAAGTTCCCTCCGCAATGTATTTTCGCGTGTTTTCGAAGTCTATCAGAGACTTTAAAATCTGAATTTCTTTATGAACTGTGCGTGTTTTCTGTCAATCAAAGCCTTAATTTCAGTTTCTACTAATTGAAACACTCAAGTTCTTCATAGCTTTCATTTAATTTGCCAGATTCTACAGTGCGTGTTATTGCCTCGTAATGCCGTAACTCATTGCCTTTCTTGGCATTTCGACGAGTGAAAGTGGTATGTTTGTGGTGATTTATTCAAAAATTTTGTAATTTGACCTCTCTCAGCAAACTCTCTCTTCCTGAGACAGATTTACTCATTTTTATCTCCTCAAGTTGAGTGATCTGAAGTAGATAACTTCGTTAACCGATGAGCGGGGACTAGAGTAAAGTTACCGAAAGGGGAAAAAAAGAAAAGGGTGGACCTTTACATTTCAGACCAATTGTACCTATGCTTGCATGACAGTCATGGAGAGCAGAACTTTTTAAATGGCAACACCAACACCAAGTTGTGTGATGCATTCATTCAATGATAAATGATGTCGACTGAAATAGTGGGCTGAGGTTATTCGGAGAGCATCCATTTCACTCGACTCATCTCTTTTGCCCAATTTGATTGAGCCACTCGTGAAGTGAATTTTACTTACTACGAGTTTGGTTGGAATTTATTTACCTAAGAACAACTGTCCGACAAGACAGTCTGTCGCTTCTGAACTGCATCAGAGGGCATGGGAGAGTGGTTGGTTTGCGCAGAGTTTCAACTCGTTTCTAATGAAACGCTTATCAATGCGCTTTGATGCGGTTTGGAAACAGGCACCATTGTTTGTCAGAACCCTATACTCAAAATGGTCCCCCTCTAATAGAATGGTTACAGTGACTCATCTTTCATTGAAATGCTGAAGATGATTCGACATGTTTTACTTGCAAACGGATAGTTTTGCGAGGATGAAAAAAAGCTTCATTATGAAGCTATCTGAAGCTACACTGAAAAAGTGCAAGAAGTGTGTTCGACACTGAACAGCACAGTTTATGATGCCAGGCTTTGGCTCTGGGCATGAGGGAAAATGGTCATAATCTTGTCAATAATTTACAAAGTCTGAAGAGAGAAACCTAGAAGCCAAGTACAAATGATGGTGTTAATTTGGACACATTAGATCTAATCGGGGAAAGCCAACTCGATTTGTCTAATTCTACTCGATGTAACCTAAGTCGAAACAAATCTTGACCTGGCCCAATCAAATCAGCTTTTCTAAAATGTTGTGAGTAAATCATGAATCCTTGGGCCCAATCGGTTGCGATAAAATTGTCGACTACTTTAGCGGTATATCCACCTAAGATTCTTAAGTAGGATAAAGTAACTTTCCCCTTTTGTTTGGAAGCAGTCGATAAATAAGTGGTTACGAAGTTGTGACTGAACTTCACTCGAATCTCATGCTAACATTCACTCGAGTGGCTCAATTGACTAGGATGAATCGAATTGACTTGGGCAAAATAGATGAGTGGAGCAAGATGGATGCTCTCCGATCAACCTCACAGCAAAATTTTAGTATGGCACCGTTTTACACCCTTCTTGTCCACACCTATATCCTTGGTAAAAGAACATAACATTATAATGAATTGGTACCCCGTTTCGTGCATCGCACGACGTGGTGTTGTCTTCACTTTTAAAGAAAGTTGGGTTTGGTTTTTTTTCATAACAAGTGTCTGTGAATTACTGTATTTTGGTCACTTCAGAGTTCTACGGAGTACCTAACCTTAAACCTAATATGGTAATTCTAAGTCAGTGTTGTGATTGATTTCTTGCACCATTATTGCCATAATGATGACAGTAGTTTCTTATTTCTGCTAAGTGGGTACTTTAGTCTTTCAATTCAACTATAAACGCTCTCTTATTGAAGAATTCTTAATTTCTCAATGAAATGAAAGTCTTCCGTTTGGTCCGTGCAAACTTCAGAACCACGAACGAGTCAGTCATCCTTTTATTTGCTTCTTCATGTCCAAACTGACTGAAGTTCAACTTTGAAATCAGATTTGCTGCAAATTTTAATTTCAAATACATTATTATAATTTGCTAAAGTCAGTTCAAAGTACAATCAACGATGGAACTCAACAACCAGTCAACGCGCAGATTAACTTGAACCGCAGGTAGGTGTGACGTTAAACGTTCGGGGAAAATTACACTAACAGTCACAGCTCTCATGAAGCAAAGCACCTCACGAAGAGTACGAAATTCTATGTACAGTTCAAGTTTGTTTGAAAAAAAATTACTTCTTTATTCAAATAAAATTTCAATTTAACGGAGTAAATTGCAATTTATTTAATTAAAACTGCACTTTATTCAAACAAAATTGCAATTTATTCAAAATAAATTGCCATTTATTCAAATAAAATATAAAAAAATGTCAACCTAACTAAGTTTTATCTGAGATTTATTCAAGTAAAATTTCTTTGAAATATCAATAACATTTCAAAATAAAATTGCCTTTTTATTTGAACAAAATAGGAGTTGATGCTACTAGGGCTTGGTCGCTCTTATATCAGATGATTTGCAAGTTGAATCAGAGCTACCATGTCTTTTGGTTGTATGCGGCTATTTAGACGAAAGTGTTTACAGGAGAAGTATCAAAATTTTGAAGGAGCTTCATACGGAAGATCTGTTACCAGGAGAAGTATCAAATTATTGAAGGCGCTTTATACGAAAAATAGACAATGTGATCAGGAGAAGTATCAAATTATTTGAAGGAGCTCTGAAGCCACCTAATCGAGGAAACTTAAGACTTGGTCGCTCTGATATCACATGACTTGCAAGTTGAATCAGAACGACACGTCCACCGGGTGTAGGGAAATAAATATAGGAAGATATTTGAAAGGAAAGTTTTTACGAGCAAGTTTTCACGAAGAAGTGTTTGGCGCAGGTGACGTAAAATGGAGCTGGTTTGGGGGAAAGATTTTAGATCTTGGCCGCAATCACTTGAGGTTTAGCTGAAAGTTTTGGTGAAATAATTTGTGACATGAAAATTTAAAAGAAATTAAAAAAAAAAATGAACAAAAGCACTTGCTCTCAGAAGTTTCACGTAGAAAATAAATTCTCACTCCACCACTCTTACTAACTCTGCATACCCATTGAAATTATACAGAACATAATGCAGCGATGATAACTATAGATAAGAGGAACCAGCACACTGCACAGAGTTTTAAGAGAAAAACCCAAAAGAAAGAGAACTTTCAATATAGACACTCACAAATGACGAAATAAGAGACAGTGGCCTAGAGTTCAAGATGAGAGGAACCATACCACCAGGCATTTTCTCGAGAACGGCTGATCGAAATGTTTTTAATAAAAAAAATCGGTTACGGAATGGACACAAAATTTTTTTTTGATATTTTCAAAAGCCCTCATCAGCTCCTCGTTCATATTAGGAGAAGTTCACACACTTTTATCAAGTTTTTTGCAAAAAAGCATCTTCTGAAAGTACGAAAAAAGTTTATATCCTCATAGCAGAGGCAATTGCCAACATTTTTGCTCCCATAGACATTTTCCAAAAAACCCAGATTTTTTTTAGCTATAGGGACTTGGAAGATTTTTTTAATCAACCCTTTTGCTTATCCAGTTGAGAATTTCTCACAAATCTTGACAGATTCTGAAAAAAAATATCGAAACCTTCTGATCGATGTGCAACATGTTACCTTGAGGAGAAAAAATAAGGTGTATTTTTTTAAATCAAAAATTTTGGGTTTAATGGCAGAATCGGATCGATTCCATGGTCTGAGACATAGACTGCCCAAAATTTTAATTTAACGAAATACACCTAATTTTTTCACTTTAAGGTACCAAACTAGTGGCACATCAATAAAAAGGTTCCAACCATTTGATCAGAATCTGTTATGTATTTGAAGAATTCTCAACAGGGTGGCCACAAAAGCCAATTCAAATTTTTTCCAAAAATCCGCCATAGCTCAAAAAAGTGAGGTTTTTTGGTAAATGTCCATGTGAGCAAAAATGTAGGAAATTGCCTGAACTTCAAGGACACCAGCTTTTCTCATAACTTTAAAAGAGCTTTTCTGAAAAAAACTTGAGATATAGATGTGATTGAGCCTCCCCTTTCAAAAAAGCCCCAAGGGCTAAGTATTGGAAGCTATCGATAATATGATAAATGAAAAATTTGGGTTGATTCCCTATGCGACTTCCATGTTTCAAAACATTTCAATCAGCCATTCTCAAGAAAAATGCCTGGTACAGGTGCTCTGGATCACCATGTATACAGGGTGTCTCGAGAACGGCTCCGGATTCCGAAAAACGCTGAAACACGTGTTAAATTATTTTGAGCAGGACATCTTTTTAGGGGGACGCCGATTTGGGGTCTCTCTCTGGGGGGGCCCCAAGGAGGCTACCACCTCCCTAAATCCAATACTTCAATGGGGGCCCCCAAATTTTTTTTTTTTAATAATCAAAAAAAGGGTAAAATTTTAAGACTATTGGTACAAGTTAAACGTCGACACCGTTTTTCGTTTTCGATTATATCGTAGGTCCAAGTTCGATTTGGGCCCATTTTCAAGAAGCATTACTTTACTCCTCTTTGAAGAGTCGGAATTCACAACTCAAGGACACAAAATACTCTGAAAAGCAAGCCCTTTTCAGAAAAAAATTCAATTATAACAAACATTTATTCAAAATTTTTGGTTTTTAAGCTCAAAAAAATTTTAGACGTTTTTGGGCCCCAAGGAGGGCCATCTGAAAAATTCCGAATTACGGCCCCCATTGAGTGATACATCAATCGAAAAGACGTAACAAACTGAGCATTTCGGCGCAAACCGGGGGGGATATCGTTTTTACATTTGAGATATCGAATGTCAATTTTCAGATTGCGATATCTCGATTGTGAAAAACGATATCGAACTCCGGTTTGCACCGAAATGCTCAGTTTGTTACGCCTTTTCTATTTATGTATCAATCAATAGGGGTTGTACCTCGGAATTTTTCAGATGGCCCTCCTTGGGGGGCCCAAAAAAGTCTAAAAGTTTTTGGGGGCTTCAAAACCAAAAATTTTACTAAATGTTTGTCATAATTGAATTTTTTTCTGAAAAGGGCTTACTTATTAGAGTATTTTGTGTCCTTGATTTTTAAATTCCGACTCTTCAAAGAGGAGTACCTAATGATTTTTTGAAAATTAGTCCAAATCGAACTTTGACCTTCGATGTATCAAAAACGAAAACCGATATTGAACTTCGATTCGCACCAAAAGTCTGATAATTTCACCCTCTTTTTGATTAATAAATAAAATATGGGGTCCCTGTTTGAAGTATTGAATTTAGGGACGTGGTATCCACCCTGCGGGCCCCCTGGAGATGGCCCCGAAATCGGAAAACCCCCCATAAAGATTTCCCCCCCAAGCATTTGAACATTTTGAACACGTGTTTCAGTGTTTTTCAAAATCCGGAGCCGTTCTCGAGATATTTGGCCTAGCTCCTTTTTTAATTGACACCCTATATGCTGAAACTTAATGAAAAGCGGTATTACAAGAATAACAACGCAGTCAAAGCAGCTTACACTGATTGACTGCATGTTATCTTTGTATCGCTAGACTGCGATACAAAATCTGCTGGCTGCTTGTTTTTTTTTTTTTTTTTTTTTTTTGATCCTGTCAGTGGTGTAGCGTCCAATTTAGCAACGTTGCAGCTCTTCTATTCAAATGTGTGAAAAAGTTCGGAGTACACAGAGTGGCGCAAAAGTCCGTTCTCCCCCCTTTTTCTATCTTTTTTTATTGTCAAAGGTAGATTTTCAAAGATCGATATCTCGAATTCGAAAAATGCCATTGACCTTTGGTTTGCGCCAAAATTCTCATTTTTTTACGCCTGTTTTATCGACGTATCACTCGATAGGGTCCGTCTTTAGAAATTTTTGAGACAGTCCCCTGGGAGCGTAAAAACGTTAGAAACTTTTGGGGCTGTAAAATGAAGTTTTGAATACATTTATGCCACAGTAGTATTTTTTCAGGAAAGTACTTGCTTTTTTGAGTATTTTAGACTACTGATTTTTTAAATTCCGACTTTTTACATAGGAGTAATGATATTTTGAAAATGGGTCCAAATCGAACTTTGATCTTCAATAAATCGAAAACGAAAAACGATATTGACCTCCGGTTTGCGCTAAAAGTCTTAGAATTTAATGTTCTTTTGAATTAGCTATCGCAAGACAGGGGTAGCCGTTTGAAAATTTTTAGTTGGGGGCCTTTCCCCCCCCTAAGGGGGGTGATTTTGGAAATGTTGACCCCCTCACGCGAAAGCTCTCAAAAGTTATGGAAGACCCCAAAGTTTCAATTTTTTATCTGCAGCCGTTCAAAAAATAAAAGGGGGGGACGGACATTTGCGCCACCCTGTAGACTGTTTTAGTAGAGCGATATACCGTATCGATTGCTGTCCGAGGGCCTCTGGTTCCAAAAAAACTCTGGTTCAATGTATTTTCCCCATAAGCGAACTTTTGAACGGAAATTTAGGGTATTAAATCAAACAATTAATGTGACCTTTTTGCGATTATGAATTCTACGCGTCCTTGAAAATGCTTAAATTATGCCTGGTTCCTTGACTATAACTGCCGAAATTAATAAGATATTACAGATTAAATTTTGCATTTGTAGGTTAGAATCGCCCGAAATCCCGCCAATTCCACAATAACAACAATAACATTTGGGTGATTTCAACCTCCAAACGCATCGTTTAATCTGTAATATCTTGTTGATTTTGGCAGTTTCACGGGTGGAACCAGGCAAAATTAAGCATTTTCGAGGACGTAGAATTCATAATCGCAAAAAGGTCGCATTAATTGTTTGATTTAATAGTCTACATTTCCGTTCAAAATCCGCTTATGGGGAAAATGCATCGAATCAGAGTCTGTTTGGAGCCAGAGGCCCTCGGACGGCAATCGATACGGTATATCACTCTACTAAAACAGTCTATTGGTTGTTCGGTGAACACTTCCTCATTCGATCTTTTACAATCGTTTAATTGGACAGAGTAGAACGTTCCCAAATTGCACGCTATGTCACTGATTTTTTGTGTACACAACACATTTTACTTACTTCTTTTATTACTTCTCCGTTAGTAGAGGAGAAGGAAATTGTTTTAAGTGAGGAGTAATATAACGTTTTGTGTTGGACTAACATTTTACTCATGATCGTACGTAGTCCAAGATAACCGTAATTTCTAAAAGTTGCACAGGAATACTTATTGACATTTTTGTTTCCGTATTTGGCCGAATAATGCTGTAGGTAGTTTGGCTTTTTTTTTTGGCCGAAGGTTAGTATCGAGTTTATGTTTCATTCCGTTGATGTAATTTTGATTGCAGTTTGTCGCGTGCATTTTAGCAACATTTTATTTCGTACCGTTATACTTGCGTAGAAGGTCGAATCATGGGCGAAGCCAGCTATTTGGCAGCTGTGGATTCTACCCATTTGAATGTATGAGAAACAATAGATTAGATATTGGGCCATGTCCTCCTCAACAATCGATTTATTCTCATACATTCAAATTGGAAGCATCCACAGTTGCCAAATTGCTGGCTCCGCCCATGGGTCGAATTTTTGGATGTTTATAGTGCACTCCTCGGCATAGGCGGAAATAGGGGGGGGGGGGGGGGGGGGGTGGAGGGGGCTAAGCCCCCCCCAGAGGTCTGCCAAGCCTCCCCCCCCCAGAAACTTTTGGAAACAAAAAAACGTTTACCCACAACAACAACAAAAATATATTACAGTATATGATGTTTATCATTTAATTTTCTGATTGCCTAATTGTTTCGCACCCCAGCTAATAGCTACAGTAGCGCACCGAGAGATTCTTCATCTCTCTCTTTTCTCCATTAAGAAACGTATGTTAGACAAGGATGGACAAGGGGATAAAACCCCCTCCTTCTGTCCTTTTCCTACTCATACATTCAAATGGGAAATGAGAGAGATGGAAGATATCCTGGTTGCGCCAGTGAATAGCTATATGAGTACAATTTATTTAATATCTTAACTTAGGTGTGTATGATGTAGGTACTTACAGTCGACAAAAGAATGTCAGATGTCGCCTTATATTTTGGTTTAAGTAGACTACCTGCGATACCTATCACAGTAAAAAGCATCGCATGTGGCCTACTAAAGTCAAAATCCAGGACGTTATCTGACACTATTTAATTCGTCGACTGTAACTGTAAGTACATCATACACCTAAGTAAGTTGGGGGGTGGGGGGTCATGGTATACCCCTCTTGGAGGGGGGCGGTCTTGAGGTGTCTCTAAGATCCCTTGGAACTCAGCCCCCCCCCCCGAAAAATTCCTAGTTCCGCCTATGCTCCTTGGATACGAACATATACATATACCTAAGCTTAAAAGGGACAAAGTGCAGCATTGGCAGAATGCAAGTGACGCTGCGGCGACTGATTGATCTTCCCACGCGCCATAATTACACGTTTAAAGAAAATGAAAGGTTAAAAATTGTATGTTTTGCATTGATTCCTATGAGCAACTCTAAAACAGCTGATGATACATGTATAAAGTAATCGGAAGGCATTCAAACTGGTAACAATATCATTGCTAAGATGTGAGTAATGATTGACGTTGCCAAGCAACATGCATTTCCAATTTATCGTATACATCAGAACCCGAGCTAAGGAGAGTATCCATCAATCTGCGAAGGATAAATAAAAAAGAATCCCTACCCTCGCAGAATATTCCCTGCGTTAGTAAGTGAAATATTTTTGCGCACGGCGCACTCCTAAAAGAATCCATGAATATACCTCTTAGAGAAACATAAAGTCCCAGAAGTTGGCAAAAACCCCTAAAAAATGAAACTACCCCTCAAGAGGGGATGTTATTCAAACCCATAGGCGGACCGTAACCAAAAAAAAAATTGGGGGGGCTAAAAAGTGATGACCCCCTTTTTTTTCTTTTTTTTTTTTTTTGCTTTTCAAGTCTCAAATGATGACTTTTTCCCGATTTTTAGCCCCTCCACCCAAAAAAAGTGGGGGGACTACAGCTCCCCCTAGCCCCAGATACGGTCCGCCTATGTTCAAACCGCTTGAAAAAAAACCTCCATCCGCATCGTCTAGGAGAAACAACACGCGAAAGACCAGAACTTTCGGCCTTCGCACTTTCTAGGCTCCGAAGCCACTCCGCGAGAATCAAACAGCCCCAGTATAAAGGGTAGTTCAAAATTTGAAGCGCTGCACGTGGATTCGTTCTGCTACGCCTACTGAAGAGTTCTGCACGAACTCAATTTCAACGCGGCTGTCGCCGATTTTTTTCGAGAAGCCCACCGACCTGATTTCGGGAATGAACCCCCCGCGAGGGGTAGTTTTAACGATGGGACAGGTTCGGATGTGCAAAGATCGATTCGTGCATATCAGAGTGACTCCGGGTGCGTTATTAAGTAGTCAGCAAAGTCGTAGATTCCTAGATAAGATTCGTCCGATGAGAAAACCCACCCTAACAGGGGGTAGAAAAAGAATCGGGGGCGAAGAGCGAAGTCGCACGACCACCCCCGACCGGAGCACGATCATCAATCAAAATTTCGCCACCCCAAGTGATCCCGTGCCCGAAATAATCTGTAAAACCGATGCTTCCAAAAAAACCCCCCTTAGCGGGGGATGATATTCGAGCCACGCGAATTCGAGTGGAAACCTCCACGCGCGGAGTCCGAGGCTACACCCTCGTGCGAAGTCTCGATCACCATGGACACCGTCTCCGACCACCGGTTCCGCGATCCAAAACAACCCATCCCGGAAGGTAAATCGCCCGCGAGGGGTTGTTTTTTTAAGATCTGGTCGGTCCGGTCGGCGCGATCGTTTTCTAGGACCGGAAAAGCATATCATCATGACTCCGGTTGTCGTATTAAGTCGTCAGCGATGCCGTAGAATCCGATATAAGATTCCGCCCAGTAAGAAAACCCCCCCAACAGGGGGTAGAATGTGAATCGGGGGGGTGAGCGAAGTCTCACGGACACCCCCGCCCGGAGCACGATCCTCACAGAAAATTTCGGCGCTCAAAGTGATCCGGTGCCCGAAATAATCGGAAAAAAACACCCCTTTCAGAAAACCACCCTTAGCGGGGGATGATATTCGCGGCGCGCGAATTCGAGTGAAAAAGTCCACGCGCGGAGCCCGGGGCTACCCTCTTGCGAAGTGTCGATCGCCTGGGCAACGTCTTCGACCCCCGTTTCCGCGATCCAAAACAACCCATCTCGAAGGGTAGATCCCCCGTGGGGGGTTGCTTTTAGGGTTGGGTCGATCCGGGTGAGCTGGATCGCTTTTGAGGACCGAGCAGCACCGGGGGCCAAAATTTCGAGGTCTCAGATACCATAGGGCCAAAAATGGGGTAAAACACCGCGATAAAATCCACCCTCGGGAAGGGATGAAAAAAAAATGGGGAAAAGAGGCACTGTGTGCACACCGTTTGGTGGCGCAGGACCCGTTCGCGAAATTTCGAGGTCCCGCGTGCTTTAGTTCTCGAGATCATAGTAAAACGCGATTTTCGACGATTCTCAGCGGTCGCCTTTTATTATATAAGATATAGCTCGTTAGAAAGCTGAAAGTACGTACGTTTCAACGCTGGGTTTGTTTTTTTTTTCTAGCATTGATATTCATTGGGAAAACAAATATGTAAACTTACTTTAAAATCCACCCTCGTAGTTATACTTGGCATTGTTTTCATATCATGCTAAATTGAGTAAGATCTTTAAAATAACACAAACACTGATCCCCTGCAGTATACTTCAAGTCCAAATCTCCGTATTTGAGTCATCAACTTGTTCAGTTGTGTGCGCAAATACCATTAAATTACTACTGATATAATGCAAAGTAGCTTTTAAGACCAGAACGTGACATTCCTTCATTAGCTGTAATCAACAAAGAATTCGAAAGAAAACATTCATTCCTTTAACTATAATTCATTTGAATAGAGATTAATGTTTCACGCAATGATGCTTCCTTTTTAGGTTTTTATTTCATCGAGTACTTTATTACTGAGCACAAACATTTTGTAGTAAAATTAGATTATTTAAAAGTCGATGAAAAATGTAAAAAAAGGAAAATAAATTAAATTCTCCAGATTTGAGATCGTGCAGTACATGGGCGTCGTCGAAATAGAAAATGACATGCCTTATGCACTCAGAGATGTTTTCATTTTTTGTTTGTATTTTATATAATGTTCTCTACCATTTTCATTCTAAACAGAGACTTCAAACGTAGGTAAATCTGGAGTCACTAAACTTTAGATTCAAACACACGAGACACATACTAAATAATTGATTTGACGAAAGTCTAGTCAATAAGCTTCTAGAACAGTGTGTGCTTTTTTTTCTTTTTGCTCTTTCCTTCTTCTTACTCCGTCAAAGATATATGCCATCCACAAGAATTCTGCATTGGAAAGGAAAGTTATACTTTTTTATGTCATTCTTACAATTTAGGCTCTTTTTATGCGTTAACTCTGTTGAAATATTGATACTTCATCTGTTTAACGTAATTCCAAGCAAAGCTCTGAGATATTTTAATCCGATGAATGCGTAATTATGGTGAAAATTCAAGTATATAAAAAGTAGCGCGTATAAAGTTAGTTTTTTTAAAGCAGTTTGAATGGCATTGACCGGAATGAACAATGAATGTGGGATTATCAAAACTTGAATGACTTAACTCTGAATATCATACACCGTTAGGTGCAATGTAAGTTTCATTGAGTTTTTCAGCCATAACCGATCGAAATTGGTTCAAAATCAAAAAAGTGAATACTAACGGATATTTTGACAATCTGTTTTATGAGTGGAAGTGAGGTAGGAATTATAAATCTTATCCACAAGCATCAGACAGATGGCCGAACCTGAATTCCATTAGTATCCACGTTCAGTATTGGCGTTGCCAAGCAGGGTGTTAGGGGGTGGAGATAGAGAGGCTCTGTCCACCACCCCCCTCCCTTGGCATCAAATGCCGACAAATGTTTGACCTTGCACCCTCCCCCCTTGACTATTTTCAGAATCTAAACCGTCAACACCCCCCCCCCAAATAATGTATAGCTACGCCACTGACATCTGGGCATTCAATTTTTAACCAATTTTGATACTTTTTATTGTTTAAAAAAGGCTGCTCCAAAATTACGGAGATCCCTACGAACCTTAACTGGCATAAGGGTTCTTTCTTACAAATTATTTTCTGAAAAAGATGGCAGTTGTTACAAAACCGAAAAATTACGGCGGTATCTATTGCAAATTTTTATCTCGTTGTTCTAGTTTTGCCTACGATTGTTAGTTACGGTATTTTGTCTTTCAGCAATATTAAATTCAAAGTTTATAAAAAAAAAAAAAAAAAAAAAACAACAACAAACAGGTACTTTTAGAGGCAAAAAGTCTTAACATAAGTGCTGTCTCTTTTGTAGCACTACTCAAAAATCACTTTTTTCAGAAAAAAAAAATAGAATTCTAGAATCAGAGGAGGCAAATGTAGTAGCAAAACGAATATTCTTGAAAGAAATTACTTTTATATTCTTTACATCTATTTTTTCCACAATTTTTAGTCTAAAACAATGGAGTTTGATCTCGAAAATCAGTTTATTCATTGTGCAATACACAGAAAAAAGTGTTCCGTTTATTTTTTCCAAAATTTTGAGCTTGAGAAATGTGAAGTAGTAATACTAATTCACGTTTCTCATGCTAAAATGTTGCGCCAGTCTAGTACACTTTGAATGATGACCCATACTATTGACAACGATTATTTAGAAAAACGAAAAATGAAAAGTTTGAAGATTGAGACTTTGTGAGAAAAGAAAGAATTTAATTTGTAAGGCAATGTGGATGGCAATTTATAAGAAAAGAAAAGGTAATTAGAAGGTAATTTACTAAAAGTTATGAATCAATTTATAAATTTTTTCCAATTTTAAATCAAAAATCGCCTACCTGTTCTTTCAAAACTTTTTCTTTCGTGCCTTAAATGTTGCAAATTCGTCAATAAGTCTTCCAAAATCCATCTCTTTCTACCAATCCTCTCGCTATCGTCTTCGTCCCTGTTTTCTTATTTTTTGTTCTTATTCTCTCATTTCTTCTTCTCTCCTTCCTTCTTCTCTTCTTTTCCTTCCTTCTTTTCCTTTCCATCCTTCTCCCCGTATTTTCCTCCTCTCTCTTTGCGCCCCCCCCCCCTGCAATTGGGGGGGCTGAGGGGGCTATTGTTACGCCACTGTAAGGTAATTTAGAAGGTAATGCATGAGAAAAGAGACAGCGATGAACGACTTATTTTATCCGCTAAAATATGAGAAAATTAGGTTTTTTTCTTATTTGTGAAATTGAAGAAACTTTTTCTAAACTATTGAATTAAAAATGATTCGTTTGAATCCCAAAAAGTGATTGAAAGAAGAAAAAACAGACAGAATAAAATGTCAACCTAGAATGTGCTTTGTCCCATCCGGGGCAGTGGTTACCTAGTATAACCACCGTTTTTCAAGCTATATTACAACAGCTGAATATTGTCTCCTAGACTCCTATAAATAACGAAACATGAATTAACATCGATATATTGATACTTTTAGAAATAGAAAGATTTTGGCGGAGACATTGATGCACGCAGGGCGTCATTTCGCGTTCGGCTTGGGGGGGGGGGGGGGGGGGGGGTAAAAGCTGATGACTTTTTTTTTTTATTTTTTGCTCATCAATATGATTTTAGAGCCTTAGAGCCGTCTAGGGGGGGGAGGGGGGGCAAAAATCTGATAACCTTTTTTTTACGCCTCATTAATATACTTCGTTTCCGTTTTTGAGCCTGACTTCAAATCCTCGGGGGGGGGGGGGCAAATGCCCACCCTAACCCCCCCCCCCCCCCCCCCCCCCCCCCCACAAATGACACCACTGGATGCACGCCCGTTTCTAGCAAAATCAAAAAAAAAAAAAAAATCAAAATCAAATGGTGGCGACATTCTTCCTACCTATAAAACAATTAAAAGATCTGTTTGTATGCGTTTTCTATGTAAAAAAAGGCATGTTAACGACTCTCTAGAGTAACCATTTCATTTTGTCTTAATCGGGGGGGGGGGTATTGTCCTGTGGGACTGTAAAACTTCGTAACATTAGGACAAGGTTTTTTTTTTTTTAACATGCAGTAAGTACTGCATGTTTTTGTTATGGATTCGTATCGATTTTGGCCATTAACTTCCTGCGAAAAAACCGACATTTTTCGGCTAGGTCGCAGACGTGCGTTGTCAGATTTCCGCGCATAATGATCGCGTCTTCCTTTGCGGTAGATTCCGTTTGTTTCGATATATTGCGGAGCGGCAACGCGAAAAATCTCCCTATCCTTTAACTTGGAACAAAACGAATCGCGCGCCATTCCGGATTTTCGATATTCTTCGGTCCGCCGCACAATGGACGTAAATCAAATCTTAGGCGGTCCAAATTCGATCCCTTCAAAGTTGGAAAACTAGTATTTTAGCTGGGTACTATAGATGATTTTAAGAGTTTATTTATCGGAGAATATCATTTGATGGATCGACAATTCTTTTGTTATCTCATGTCTTTGTATTTTTGACCACTTAGGACTCGATTTGGATCCATAGAGCGCCGTTTGAAATGTTTGAATTTTTGAGTTAGGTTTTGAGTATTGGCCCTAAAAATTTTTATTAGGATTTGTCTCCGTTATGAATGAATTTGGTAGTTTCATTATTTTATCTGTGATTACCAACGAGCAATATCTAGTTCGGAAGCTTTGGTAAACATGCATAACCACCTCGGAGATTTTAAGGTTAGAGATTTGTGTGGTGAAAACAAACCGAAGTTCCCTATCTCCGCAATGTATTTTGCGTTTTCGAACTCTATCAGAGACTTTAAATTAGAATTTCTTTATGAACTGTGCGTGTTTTCTGTCAATCATAGCCTTAATTTCAGTCTCTACTAATTGAAACACTCAAGTTCTTCGTAGCTTTCATTTAATTTGTCAGTTTCTACAGTGTGTGTAAAAGGGGTCAAGAAAGGGGGGTTTGAGGGGGGTTCAAATTTTAAATTAAATAATTTTTTAGTGCTCCGTAAGAAAATAAGAAAAATAACAAAAGAATCTAATGTAACAAAACAAAAGGAACATTTTTGATCGCTTGTGTTTTTTTCATAAGACACGCGGGAAACGAGTAAAATCGACTTTTCGCCAGGAGCGCACAGCCCGATAGCACTGCTCTGTGCACTCAACTGACTCAACGATATCGACTCGACGCAACGCGGCACTGAAACAGCGCTATCGGGCTGTGCGCTCCCGGCGAAAAGTCGATTTTACTCGTTTCCCGTGTGTCTTGTGAAAAAAACACAAGTGATCAAAAATGTTCCTTTTGTTTTGTTCCATTAGATTCTTTTGTTATTTTTCTCATTTTCTTACGGAACACTAAAAAATTATTCAATTTAAAATTTGAACCCCCCTCAAACCCACCTTTCTTGACCCTTTCGGAAATTTTCGACCCCGGAATCAGAAAGAACGCCTAAAATTACTCTTGGAAACCAATTTTCATCCATTTTTACGGAGATCCGTTGCTAGAATCGAAGAAAAACCGATTTTTTTTTTAAAAAATTTGGGGGGG
>VMOF01000111.1:32279002-32338025 GCA_011764245.1 Trialeurodes vaporariorum
TTAAATTCAGGTATAAGATTATTTTAATAATTTTTGATCCACTCTGTGACGAATCTGCTGCAAAAATAAGATTGTATCATGCCTTCATTTAACGGATGCCCTCTCAGAACGTATAATACGGTGATATTGCCGTGAGCCTCCAAAATGTCAGCCTTTGAAGAGAATGAGGAGAAAAATTCAGACGGTTTAACCGACAATTCTTCCAACTGCAACGATTCACTTTTCGGGTAGATGCATTAAATTAGTTGTATCGTGTTCTGGCTTCAAGTGAATTTTCGAATTTTATAAAATAAAAAGTAAAAATCAATGTGGTATCGAAATATGGTAATATTTTATGGTTCATTTTGATAAAGTAGAAAATGCTCAGATAATCGTGGCAATTGATTAGAAAAAGACCCTATGACTAGTGTTGTAAATTTTGTAGCAACATGCATGAGAATTGAGTATACGATGTTTTCACAGATGGATTGTTCTCCTGTTTTCGAAGAAAAGGCTCATTCATTGGAAGCTTAAGTTCTCTCACAGTTCAAAAATCGCTAGATAAGGCGGTTAAGGGATGATCCTTGTGAATGATCCTCTTATACCCGTGTATGTGTGTTGTCAATTTGATTGTTAAATCAAGAGAGATCACAGTGGTCGACAATCGCGTAATCGACCAAGTGCTAATTAATTCCCGGATTCTACCGCCACGATTTCCGATTTCCATTAATTGATTTTTTTAGCAGCAATTGCAATGTACAATCAACATTGCAGATTTGTTTGACTGATTGATCACTGCATAAAAATAAGAGCAACTGATGAATGATAATCAAAGGGAAGGTGTGCAGTTCGTACAAGATTCATGCTGGTAGCGAGGATCAGAGATTCTAGAGCAGTGCTCTAGTTCTGTGTTTCAACCATATTTCAATCATTATTTACTAAAGAATTTAAAGATCATACTTTGTTAACTTCCAACCACACTATTTAAGGCCGAATCGTCAATCGAAAAAATTTAGTGCTGTATACTGGCGCAAAAGTTTCAAAATTGAAATAATTTATGAAGTAGCAGTGATTTTTTAATATTAAGAAGTCTTAGCTTTTAATGTCGGCATCTTCTGCCATACACTGATAAATATCAGATTTTTTCATTTGAGCTGAATATTTCACTGGATTTCTAGTCTTTTTATTACGTAAATGTTGTTCTGCAGATTTGTGACGCAGACATAACGCTAGTTATTTTTGAAACGTTTAGAGATACCTAGATGAAACTTCGTTTCCACAATTTTAAATTAAATGTGTGAAAATTGATTGACAAAAACTTTTAAATATGCTAAGTGTCGGTAGAAGTTGAGACGCTTCTTGTGCTTATGTGCTAATCAAATTGTGTCCCGCAGGTTTCAATTAGCAATCTTTGATGAGCGTACATAGTACCTGCCAAGTTCAATGTTTAAAAATCGTTGTGATTCAATAGCGAGCTCAGTGTCTTAACAGTTCGACTATTATTATTTGGCTTCCTATATTTATGACAGAACTTATCTTTATTCGAGAACGGTGAATTTGAGACCAATATTTGGCACCATATCACCGCAAAGGGGATGATAACAGGCAGTAATTCGGTAAAGCATCTAAAAAGTTCTAGAGCAGATGGAGTCCAATCGGTGGCCAAGTTTACCTTACTGATTCATTATTTTGATTTTAATATAACTATCAAATTTTACCTGACTTAAACCGATTTTGGAAAAAATACTTGTTGCTCCAGTTGTTTTGCTCTTAGAGTCAGAAAATTCACCACTTTATTCGACCAACTTGTTAACCAGCGATCGAAAGTAAATGACTGAAGTATGACACTTTGATAAAAAATAATCAGTTACAGACGTTATCCTCACATATAAAATAGTTTCAGCTTAGAAACTATATTTTTCTCACCCGTATTGTTTTCTTTTGTTATATGTGCCTATGTGAGGAAAAAGTATGGACTCAGTAAAGCTCCACTGGGGACAGTATAATTGTGTACTTATCGACTTATCGAGATTCTCAAGTGAATGTCCAACTTTACCGAATGCAAGACGGAAACATGTTCCATAACCCCTTCAGACCCTTCATCAATTCATCATTCAGGATTGTTAAAAAATGGCTGCGACCGCTACACTTCCGAACGTTCTCCTAAGTTCCGCCAATTTTAACCAAAAAGTTCTGTTTTGAAATCTCCAGAGATTTCAAGGTGGCCGGTATGTTCACGCCAAAGTTGCCATGGTTTCAATGAAGACTTAGGTTAGTTCTTCTAGAGTAAGAGTCGCGAGTTGGAGGCCTCCAAGAGTCGATCAAGTGAAGAAGTCTCATCAATTATTTAGTTGTTTTATTATAATTACAGTGCTAAGTTGCATACATGTTATGGATTTAAGAAGTTATATTGTGGTAATTAAGCTTTCCATTATTCACAAATACATAGAATTCAGTTGCCGTAAGTTGCTTTCATACGATTCCGTTTCGGTCATTATTCCTTCTTCGTAAACCTTACGAAACGTACTTTTGAGAAATATCAGAAAAAACACCACGTTTAAACCTGTTAAAAAAATCAAACTATTCGATGTTCAGTGAAGTCAACCTCATGCACAGATGTCTATAGACAAACTGCAATGTTGCCAAATATCACGCTTCGGCACTGTCTGACTGTATCATATTACTTAATAATAGGTAACCAACATACTTTTTCCGAGATGTCAAATACGAGGGTGGATTTTAAAGTAAGTTTACCTATTTTTTTTTCTCAGAAACTACCAATGTTAGAAAAAAAACCAAACGTACGTCCGTTACGTACGTTGGAACGTACGTACTTTCAGCTTTCTAACGAGCTATAGTTTTTCAAATTGGGTCAACGATTCGCGGAGATATCGTGGGTTTTCCACACCCACGTCTCCTTTAAATCAAACGTGCCCACCTTTTCACGCTTCACAGAAAACATGAGTTTAAGACTTTGAAAAAGTAAAATGGAGCTATTATTTTATTGAAGCAAGTTATAATATTTTTACAAGGCATCCCACCTCTTTTTTCGACGCAGTTACCCGCCAGACTCTTGCATTTTTTATATCGGTGCAACAATTTATCGGTGCAGCCGTCGTAAAATTCTTTCTCCACATTCTGAATCAGGTTTTGACGCAAGCTGTTGATCCAGCTTCAATCCCTGATGATTACACTTTCAGTTCTGACCGAAAGCTTGAAGATCGATACAAATTGGATCATTTTATCAGTAGAAGAGTAGTCTACTTGGTAAACAACATGCACTCAGGTGTTACTGAGATGTCTGATCCGGATATAAGCGCATCGCCTCCCGAAACTCGCTGCTTCTGCAGCGCGTAAAAAGGCGGGCACGTTTGAAGGTGAGACGAGTGTGGAAAATCCACGATACCTCCGCATCGCGTAAGCCAAATATAAAAATAACTAGCATATTGCCCGTCGGGCTACCGACGGGTACTGTGGTTTCTTTTTTTGTTTTACTCGTTTTTTGTTGTTTCTTTTTCTTGTGGTGTTTTCAATGTTTTTTTAACATGCAGTAAGTACTGCATGTTTTTGTTATGGTTTTGTATCGATTTTGGCCATAAACTTCCTGCATAAAAATCGACAATTTTCGGCTTGGTCGCAAACGTGCGTTGTCAGATTTCCGCGCGTAATGATCGCGTACTGCTTTTCGGTGGATTCCTTTCGTTCGATATATTGCGGAGCGGCAACGCGAAAAGTCTCCCTATCCTTTAAGCAGTCACTAAACGAATCGCGCGCCATATCGAATCCGCGATATTCTTCGGTCCGCCGCACAATGGATAGAAATCAAATCTTTGGCGGTCCAAATTCGATCCTTTCAAAGTTGGAAAATTAGTATTTTAGCTGGGTACTATAGTTGATTTCAAGGGCTTTATTTGGCTCCGTTTTTTATTCCTGGCTTGTCCCATACTTATCGGAGAATATCATTTGATGGATCGACAATTCTTGTGATATCTCATGTCTTTGTATTTTTGACCACTTAGGACTCGATTTGGATCCATAGTGCGCCGTTTGAAATGTTCGAATATTGTTTGAGTTAGGTTTTGACTGAGTATTGACCCCAAGTTTTTCATAAGGATTTGTCTCCGTTATGAATAAATTTGGTAGTTTCATTATTTTGTCTGTGATTACCAACGAGCTATATCTAGTTCGGAGGCTTTGGTAAACATGCGTAATTTGCCTCGGAGATTTTAAGGTTAGAGATTTGTGTTGTGAAAACAAACCGAAGTTCCCTCCGCAATGTATTTTCGCGTGTTTTCGAAGTCTATCAGAGACTTTAAAATCTGAATTTCTTTATGAACTGTGCGTGTTTTCTGTCAATCAAAGCCTTAATTTCAGTTTCTACTAATTGAAACACTCAAGTTCTTCATAGCTTTCATTTAATTTGCCAGATTCTACAGTGCGTGTTATTGCCTCGTAATGCCGTAACTCATTGCCTTTCTTGGCATTTCGACGAGTGAAAGTGGTATGTTTGTGGTGATTTATTCAAAAATTTTGTAATTTGACCTCTCTCAGCAAACTCTCTCTTCCTGAGACAGATTTACTCATTTTTATCTCCTCAAGTTGAGTGATCTGAAGTAGATAACTTCGTTAACCGATGAGCGTGGACTAGAGTAAAGTTACCGAAAGGGGAAAAAAAGCAAAGGGTGGACCTTTACATTTCAGACCAATTGTACCTATGCTTGCATGACAGTCATGGAGAGCAGAACTATTTAAATGGCAACACCAACACCAAGTTGTGTGATGCATTCATTCAATGATAAATGATGTCGACTGAAATAGTGGGCTGAGGTTATTCGGAGAGCATCCATTTCACTCGACTCATCTCTTTTGCCCAAGTTGATTGAGCCACTCGTGAAGTGAATTTTACTTACTACGAGTTTGGTTGGAATTTATTTACCTAAGAACAACTGTCCGACAAGACAGTCTGTCGCTTCTGAACTGCATCAGAGGGCATGGGAGAGTGGTTGGTTTGCGCAGAGTTTCAACTCGTTTCTAATGAAACGCTTATCAATGCGCTTTGATGCGGTTTGGAAACAGGCACCATTGTTTGTCAGAACCCTATACTCAAAATGGTCCCCCTCTAATAGAATGGTTACAGTGACTCATCTTTCATTGAAACTGCTGAAGATGATTCGACATGTTTTACTTGCAAACGGATAGTTTTGCGAGGATGAAAAAAAGCTTCATTATGAAGCTATCTGAAGCTACACTGAAAAAGTGCAAGAAGTGTGTTCGACACTGAACAGCACAGTTTATGATGCCAGGCTTTGGCTCTGGGCATGAGGGAAAATGGTCATAATCTTGTCAATAATCTTACAAAGTCTGAAGAGAGAAACCTAGAAGCCAAGTACAAATGATGGTGTTAATTTGGACACATTAGATCTAATCGGGGAAAGCCAACTCGATTTGTCTAATTCTACTCGATGTAACCTAAGTCGAAACAAATCTTGACCTGGACCAATCAAATCAGCTTTTCTAAAATGTTGTGAGTAAATCATGAATCCTTGGGTCCAATCGGTTGCGATAAAATTGTCGACTACTTTAGCGGTATATCCACCTAAGATTCTTAAGTAGGATAAAGTAACTTTCCCCTCTTGTTTGGAAGCAGTCGATAAATAAGTGGTTACGAAGTTGTGACTGAACTTCACTCGAATCTCATGCTAACATTCACTCGAGTGGCTCAATTGACTAGGATGAATCGAATTGACTTGGGCAAAATAGATGAGTGGAGCAAGATGGATGCTCTCCGATCAACCTCACAGCAAAATTTTAGTATGGCACCGTTTTACACCCTTCTTGTCCACACCTATATCCTTGGTAAAAGAACATAACATTATAATGAATTGGTACCCCGTTTCGTGCATCGCACGACGTGGTGTTGTCTTCACTTTTAAAGAAAGTTAGGTTGGTTTTTTTTCATAACAAGGTGTCTGTGAATTACTGTATTTTGGTCACTTCAGAGTTCTACGGAGTACCTAACCTTAAACCTAATACTGGTAATTCTAAGTCAGTGTTGTGATTGATTTCTTGCACCATTATTGCCATAATGATGACAGTAGTTTCTTATTTCTGCTAAGTGGGTACTTTAGTCTTTCAATTCAACTATAAACGCTCTCTTATTGAAGAATACTCTTAATTTCTCAATGAAATGAAAGTCTTCCGTTTGGTCCGTGCAAACTTCAGAACCACGAACGAGTCAGTCATCCTTTTATTTGCTTCTTCATGTCCAAACTGACTGAAGTTCAACTTTGAAATCAGATTTGCTGCAAATTTTAATTTCAAATACATTATTATAATTTGCTAAAGTCAGTTCAAAGTACAATCAACGATGGAACTCAACAACCAGTCAACGCGCAGATTAACTTGAACCGCAGGTAGGTGTGACGTTAAACGTTCAGGGAAATTACACTAACAGTCACAGCTCTCATGAAGCAAAGCACCTCACGAAGAGTACGAAATTCTATGTACAGTTCAAGTTTGTTTGAAAAAAAATTACTTCTTTATTCAAATAAAATTTCAATTTAACGGAGTAAATTGCAATTTATTTAATTAAAACTGCACTTTATTCAAACAAAATTGCAATTTATTCAAAATAAATTGCCATTTATTCAAATAAAATATAAGAAAATGTCAACCTAACTAAGATTTATCTGAGATTTATTCAAGTAAAATTTCTTTGAAATATCAATAACATTTCAAAATAAAATTGCCATTTTATTTGAACAAAATAGGAGTTGATGCTACTAGGGCTTGGTCGCTCTTATATCAGATGATTTGCAAGTTGAATCAGAGCTACCATGTCTTTTGGTTGTATGCGGCTATTCAGACGAAAGTGTTTACAGGAGAAGTATCAAATATTTTGAAGGAGCTTCATACGGAAGATCTGTTACCAGGAGAAGTATCAAATTATTGAAGGCGCTTTATACGAAAAATAGACAATGTGATCAGGAGAAGTATCAAATTATTTGAAGGAGCTCTGAAGCCACCTAATCGAGGAAACTTAAGACTTGGTCGCTCTGATATCACATGACTTGCAAGTTGAATCAGAACGACACGTCCACCGGGTGTAGGGAAATAAATATAGGAAGATATTTGAAAGGAAAGTTTTTACGAGCAAGTTTTCACGAAGAAGTGTTTGGCGCAGGTGACGTAAAATGGAGCTGGTTTGGGGGAAAGATTTTAGATCTTGGCCGCAATCACTTGAGGTTTAGCTGAAAGTTTTGGTGAAATAATTTGTGACATGAAATTAATAGAAATTAAAAAAGAAAATGAACAAAAGCACTTGCTCTCAGAAGTTTCACGTAGAAAATAAATTCTCACTCCACCACTCTTACTAACTCTGCATACCCATTGAAATTATACAGAACATAATGCAGCGATGATAACTATAGATAAGAGGAACCAGCACACTGCACAGAGTTTTAAGAGAAAAACCAAATGAAAGAGAACTTTCAATATAGACACTCACAAATGACGAAATAAGAGACAGTGGCCTAGAGTTCAAGATGAGAGGAACCATACCACCAGGCATTTTTCTCGAGAACGGCTGATCGAAATGTTTTGAATAAAAAAAATCGGTTACGGAATGGACACAAAATTTTTCATTTTTGATATTTTCAAAAGCCCTCATCAGCTCCTCGTTCATATTAGGAGAAGTTCACACACTTTTATCAAGTTTTTTGCAAAAAAGCATCTTCTGAAAGTACGAAAAAAGTTCATATCCTCATAGCAGAGGCAATTGCCAACATTTTTGCTCCCATAGACATTTACCAAAACACCCAGATTTTTTTTAGCTATAGGGACTTGGAAGATTTTTGAATCAACCCTTTTGCTTATCCAGTTGAGAATTTCTCACAAATCTTGACAGATTCTGAAAAAATATATCGAAACCTTCTGATCGATGTGCAACATGTTACCTTGAGGAGAAAAAATAAGGTGTATTTTTTCAAATCAAAAATTTTGGGACTTCAATGGCAGAATCGGATCGATTCCATGGTCTGAGACATAGACTGCCCAAAATTTTAATTTAACGAAATACACCTAATTTTTTCACTTTAAGGTACCAAACTAGTGGCACATCAATCAAAATGGTTCCAACCATTTGATCAGAATCTGTTATGTATTTGAAGAATTCTCAACAGGGTGGCCACAAAAGCCAATTCAAATTTTTTCCAAAAATCCGCCATAGCTCAAAAAAGTGAGGTTTTTTGGTAAATGTCCATGTGAGCAAAAATGTAGGAAATTGCCTGAACTTCAAGG
This sequence comes from Trialeurodes vaporariorum, assembly GCA_011764245.1. Lineage (NCBI taxonomy): Eukaryota > Metazoa > Arthropoda > Insecta > Hemiptera > Aleyrodidae > Trialeurodes > Trialeurodes vaporariorum. The sequence goes on from VMOF01000111.1 coordinate 32,287,280, forward strand.
ACACCAGCTTTTCTCATAACTTTAAAAGAGCTTTTCTGAAAAAAACTTGAGATATAGATGTGATTGAGCCTCCCCTTTCAAAAATGCCCCAAAGGGCTAAGTATTGGAAGCTATCGATAATATGATAAATGAAAAATTTAGGGTTGATTCCCTATGCGACTTCCATGTTTCAAAACATTTCAATCAGCCATTCTCAAGAAAAATGCCTGGTACAGGTGCTCTGGATCACCATGTATACAGGGTGTCTCGAGAACGGCTCCGGATTCCGAAAAACGCTGAAACACGTGTTAAATTATTTTGAGCAGGACATCTTTTTAGGGGGACGCCGATTTGGGGTCTCTCTCTGGGGGGTCCCCAAGGAGGCTACCACCTCCCTAAATCCAATACTTCAATGGGGCCCCAATTTTTTTTATTTAATAATCAAAAATAGGGTAAAATTTTAAGACTATTGGTACAAGTTAAACGTCGACACCGTTTTTCGTTTTCGATTATATCGTAGGTCCAAGTTCGATTTGGGCCCATTTTCAAGAAGCATTACTTTACTCCTCTTTGAAGAGTCGGAATTCACAACTCAAGGACACAAAAATACTCTGAAAAGCAAGCCCTTTTCAGAAAAAAATTCAATTATAACAAACATTTATTCAAATTTTGGTTTTGAAGCTCAAAAAACTTTTAGACGTTTTTGGGCCCCAAGGAGGGCCATCTGAAAAATTCCGAATTACGGCCCCTATTGAGTGATACATCAATCGAAAAGACGTAACAAACTGAGCATTTCGGCGCAAACCGGGGGTGGATATCGTTTTTACATTTGAGATATCGAATGTCAATTTACAGATTGCGATATCTCGATTGTGAAAAACGATATCGAACTCCGGTTTGCACCGAAATGCTCAGTTTGTTACGCCTTTTCTATTTATGTATCAATCAATAGGGGTTGTACCTCGGAATTTTTCAGATGGCCCTCCTTGGGGGCCAAAAACGTCTAAAAGTTTTGGGAGCTTCAAAACCAAAATTTGACTAAATGTTTGTCATAATTGAATTTTTTTCTGAAAAGGGCTTACTTATTAGAGTATTTTGTGTCCTTGATTTTTAAATTCCGACTCTTCAAAGAGGAGTACCTAATGATTTTTTGAAAATTAGTCCAAATCGAACTTTGACCTTCGATGTATCAAAAACGAAAACCGATATTGAACTTCGATTCGCACCAAAAGTCTGATAATTTCACCCTCTTTTCGATTAATAAATAAAATATGGGGGTCCCTGTTTGAAGTATTGAATTTAGGGACGTGGTATCCACCCTGCGGGCCCCCTGGAGATGGCCCCGAAATCGGAAACCCCTATAAAGATGTCCCCCTCAAGCATTTGAACATTTTGAACACGTGTTTCAGTGTTTTTCAAAATCCGGAGCCGTTCTCGAGATATTTGGCCTAGCTCCTTTTTTAATTGACACCCTATATGCTGAAACTTAATGAAAAGCGGTATTACAAGAATAACAACGCAGTCAAAGCAGCTTACACTGATTGACTGCATGTTATCTTTGTATCGCTAGACTGCGATACAAAATCTGCTGGCTGCTTGTTTTTTTTTTTTTTTTTTTTTTGATCCTGTCAGTGGTGTAGCGTCCAATTTAGCAACGTTGCAGCTCTTCTATTCAAATGTGTGAAAAAGTTCGGAGTACACAGAGTGGCGCAAAAGTCCGTTCTCCCCCTTTTACTATCTTTTTTTATTGTCAAAGGTAGATTTTCAAAGATCGATATCTCGAATTCGAAAAATGCCATTGACCTTTGGTTTGCGCCAAAATTCTCATTTTTTTACGCCTGTTTTATCGACGTATCACTCGATAGGGTCCGTCTTTAGAAATTTTTGAGACAGCCCCCCTGGGAGCGTAAAAACGTTAGAAACTTTTGGGGCTGTAAAATGAAGTTTTGAATACATTTATGCCACAGTAGTTTTTTTTCAGGAAAGTACTTGCTTTTTAGAGTATTTTAGACTACTGATTTTTTAAATTCCGACTTTTTACATAGGAGTAATGATATTTTGAAAATGGGTCCAAATCGAACTTTGATCTTCAATAAATCGAAAACGAAAAACGATATTGACCTCCGGTTTGCGCTAAAAGTCTTAGAATTTAATGTTCTTTTGAATTAGCTATCGCAAGACAGGGGTAGCCGTTTGAAAATTTTGATTTGGGGGGCCTTTTCCCCCCCCCTAAGGGGCGTGATTTTGGAAATGTTGACCCCCCCCGCGAAAGCTCTCAAAAGTTATGGAAGACCCCAAAGTTTCAATTTTTCATCTGCAGCCGTTCAAAAAAAAAAAGGGGGGGACGGACATTTGCGCCACCCTGTAGACTGTTTTAGTAGAGCGATATACCGTATCGATTGCTGTCCGAGGGCCTCTGGTTCCAAACAAACTCTGGTTCAATGTATTTTCCCCATAAGCGAACTTTTGAACGGAAATTTAGGGTATTAAATCAAACAATTAATGTGACCTTTTTGCGATTATGAATTCTACGCGTCCTTGAAAATGTTTAAATTATGCCTGGTTCCTTGACTATAACTGCCGAAATTAATAAGATATTACAGATTAAATTTTGCATTTGTAGGTTAGAATCGCCCGAAATCCCGCCAATTCCACAATAACAACAATAACATTTGGGTGATTTCAACCTCCAAACGCATCGTTTAATCTGTAATATCTTGTTGATTTTGGCAGTTTCACGGGTGGAACCAGGCAAAATTAAGCATTTTCGAGGACGTAGAATTCATAATCGCAAAAAGGTCGCATTAATTGTTTGATTTAATAGTCTACATTTCCGTTAAAAAATCCGCTTAGGGGGAAAAATGCATCGAATCAGAGTCTGTTTGGAGCCAGAGGCCCTCGGACGGCAATCGATACGGTATATCATTTACTAAAACAGTCTATTGGTTGTTCGGTGAACACTTCCTCATTCGATCTTTTACAATCGTTTAATTGGACAGAGTAGAACGTTCCCAATTGCACGCTATGTCACTGATTTTTTGTGTACACAACACTTTTTACTTACTTCTTTTATTACTTCTCCGTTAGTAGAGGAGAAGGAAATTGTTTTAAGTGAGGAGTAATATAACGTTTTGTGTTGGACTAACATTTTACTCATGATCGTACGTAGTCCAAGATAACCGTAATTTCTAAAAGTTGCACAGGAATACTTATTGACTTTTTTGTTTCCGTATTTGGCCGAATAATGCTGTAGGTAGTTTGGTTTTTTTTTTTGGCCGAAGGTTAGTATCGAGTTTATGTTTCATTCCGTTGATGTAATTTTGATTGCAGTTTGTCGCGTGCATTTTAGCAACATTTTATTTCGTACCGTTATACTTGCGTAGAAGGTCGAATCATGGGCGAAGCCAGCTATTTGGCAGCTGTGGATTCTACCCATTTGAATGTATGAGAAACAATAGATTAGATATTGGGCCATGTCCTCCTCAACAATCGATTTATTCTCATACATTCAAATTGGAAGCATCCACAGTTGCCAAATTGCTGGCTCCGCCCATGGGTCGAATTTTTGGATGTTTATAGTGCACTCCTCGGCATAGGCGGAAATAGGGGGGGGGGGGGGGGGGGCTGGGGGGGCTAAGCCCCCCCCAGAGGTCTGCCAAGCCTCCCCCCCCAGAAATTTTTGGGAAAACAAAAAAACGTTTACCCACAACAACAACAAAAAATATTACAGTATATGATGTTTATCTTTTAATTTTCTGATTGCCTAATTGTTTCGCACCCCAGCTAATAGCTACAGTAGCGCACCGAGAGATTCTTCATCTCTCTCTTTTCTCCATTAAGAAACGTATGTTAGAAAAGGATGGACAAGGGGATAAAACCCCCTCCTTCTGTCCTTTTCCTACTCATACATTCAAATGGGAAATGAGAGAGATGGAAGATATCCTGGTTGCGCCAGTAAATAGCTATATGAGTACAATTTATTTAATATCTTAACTTAGGTGTGTATGATGTAGGTACTTACAGTCGACAAAAGAATGTCAGATGTCGCCTTATATTTGGTTTAAGTAGACTACCTGCGATACCTATCACAGTAAAAAGCATCGCATGTGGCCTACTAAAGTCAAAATCCAGGACGTTATCTGACACTTTTTAATTCGTCGACTGTAACTGTAAGTACATCATACACCTAAGTAAGTTGGGGGGGGGGGGTCATGGTATACCCCTCTTGGAGGGGGGGCGGTCTTGAGGTGTCTCTAAGATCCCTTGGAACTCAGCCCCCCCCCCCCAAAAAATTCCTAGTTCCGCCTATGCTCCTTGGATACGAACAAAACATATACCTAAGCTTAAAAGGGACAAAGTGCAGCATTGGCAGAATGCAAGTGACGCTGCGGCGACTGATTGATCTTCCCACGCGCCATAATTACACGTTTAAAAAAATGAAAGGTTAAAAATTGTTTTTTTGCATTGATTCCTATGAGCAACTCTAAAACAGCTGATGATACATGTATAAAGTAATCGGAAGGCATTCAAACTGGTAACAATATCATTGCTAAGATGTGAGTAATGATTGACGTTGCCAAGCAACATGCATTTCCAATTTATCGTATACATCAGAACCCGAGCTAAGGAGAGTATCCATCAATCTGCGAAGGATAAATAAAAAAGAATCCCCACCCTCGCAGAAAATTCCCTGCGTTAGTAAGTGAATATTTTTTCGCACGGCGCACTCCTAAAAGAATCCATGAATATACCTCTTAGAGAAACATAAAGTCCCAGAAGTTGGCAAAAACCCCTAAAAAATGAAACTACCCCTCAAGGGGATGTTATTCAAACCCATAGGCGGACCGTAACCAAAAAAAAATTGGGGGGGCTAAAAAGTGATGACCCCCTTTTTTTTCTTTTTTTTTTTTTTTTTCTTTTCAAGTCTCAAATGATGACTTTTTCCCGATTTTTAGCCCCTCCACCCAAAAAAAGTGGGGGGACTACAGCTCCCCCTAGCCCCAGATACGGTCCGCCTATGTTCAAACCGCTTGAAAAAAAACCTCCATCCGCATCGTCTAGGAGAAACAACACGCGAAAAACCAGAACTTTCGGCCTTCGCACTTTCTAGGCTCCGAAGCCACTCCGCGAGAATCAAACAGCCCCAGTATAAAGGGTAGTTCAAAATTTGAAGCGCTGCACGTGGATTCGTTCTGCTACGCCTACTGAAGAGTTCTGCACGAACTCAATTTCAACGCGGCTGTCGCCGATTTTTTTCGAGAAGCCCACCGACCTGATTTCGGGAATGAACCCCCCGCGAGGGGTAGTTTTAACGATGGGACAGGTTCGGATGTGCAAAGATCGATTCGTGCATATCAGAGTGACTCCGGGTGCGTTTTTAAGTAGTCAGCAAAGTCGTAGATTCCTAGATAAGATTCGTCCGATGAGAAAACCACCCTAACAGGGGGTAGAAAAAGAATCGGGGGCGAAGAGCGAAGTCGCACGACCACCCCCGACCGGAGCACGATCATCAATCAAAATTTCGCCACCCCAAGTGATCCCGTGCCCGAAATAATCTGTAAAACCGATGCTTCCAAAAAACCACCCTTAGCGGGGGATGATATTCGAGCCACGCGAATTCGAGTGGAAACCTCCACGCGCGGAGTCCGAGGCTACACCCTCGTGCGAAGTCTCGATCACCATGGACACCGTCTCCGACCACCGGTTCCGCGATCCAAAACAACCCATCCCGGAAGGTAAATCGCCCGCGAGGGGTTTTTTTAAGATCTGGTCGGTCCGGTCGGGGCGATCGTTTTCTAGGACCGGAAAAGCATATCATCATGACTCCGGTTGTCGTATTAAGTCGTCAGCGATGCCGTAGAATCCGATATAAGATTCCGCCCAGTAAGAAAACCCACCCCACAGGGGGTAGAATGTGAATCGGGGGGGTGAGCGAAGTCTCACGGACACCCCCGCCCGGAGCACGATCCTCACAGAAAATTTCGGCGCTCAAAGTGATCCGGTGCCCGAAATAATCGGTAAAAACACCCCTTTCAGAAAACCACCCTTAGCGGGGGATGATATTCGCGGCGCGCGAATTCGAGTGAAAAAGTCCACGCGCGGAGCCCGGGGCTACCCTCTTGCGAAGTGTCGATCGCCTGGGCAACGTCTTCGACCCCCGTTTCCGCGATCCAAAACAACCCATCTCGAAGGGTAGACCCCCCGTGAGGGTTGCTTTTAGGGTTGGGTCGATCCGGGTGAGCTGGATCGCTTTTGAGGACCGAGCAGCCCCGGGGGGCCCAAAAATTTCGAGGTCTCAGATACCATAGGGCCAAAAATGGGGTAAAACACCGCGATAAAATCCACCCTGGGAAGGGATGAAAAAAAAATGGGGAAAAGAGGCACTGTGTGCACACCGTTTGGTGGGCAGGACCCGTTCGCGAAATTTCGAGGTCCCGCGTGCTTTAGTTCTCGAGATCATAGTAAAACGCGATTTTCGACGATTCTCAGCGGTCGCCTTTTATTATATAAGATATAGCTCGTTAGAAAGCTGAAAGTACGTACGTTTCAACGCTGGGTTTGTTTTTTTTTTCTAGCATTGATATTCATTGGGAAAACAAATATGTAAACTTACTTTAAAATCCCCTCGTAGTTATACTTGGCATTGTTTTCATATCATGCAAAATTGAGTAAGATCTTTAAAATAACACAAACACTGATCCCCTGCAGTATACTTCAAGTCCAAATCTCCTATTTGAGTCATCAACTTGTTCAGTTGTGTGCGAAAATACCATTAAATTACTACTGATTTTGAAAGTAGCTTTTAAGACCAGAACGTGACATTCCTTCATTAGCTGTAATCAAAAAAGAATTCGAAAGAAAACATTCATTCCTTTAACTATAATTCATTTGAATAGAGATTAATGTTTCACGCAATGATGCTTCCTTTTTAGGTTTTTTTTTCATCGAGTATTTATTACTGAGCACAAACATTTTTTAGTAAAATTAGATTTTTTAAAATCGATGAAAAATGTAAAAAAAAGGAAAAAAAATTAAATTCTCCAGATTTGAGATCGTGCAGTACATGGGCGTCGTCGAAATAGAAAATGACATGCCTTATGCACTCAGAGATGTTTTCATTTTTTGTTTGTATTTTATATAATGTTCTCTACCATTTTCATTCTAAACAGAGACTTCAAACGTAGGTAAATCTGGAGTCACTAAACTTTAGATTCAAAACACAGACACATACTAAATTTGATTTGACGAAAGTCTAGTCAATAAGCTTCTAGAACATGTGTGCTTTTTTTTTTTTTTTGCTCTTTCCTTCTTCTTACTCCGTCAAAGATATATGCCATCCACAAGAATTCTGCATTGGAAAGGAAAGTTATATTTTTTTATGTCATTCTTACAATTTAGGCTTTTTTATGCTTTAAACTCTGTTGAAATATTAAACTTCATCTTTTTAACGTAATTCCAAGCAAAGCTCTGAGATATTTTAATCCGATGAATGCGTAATTAGGGGAAAAATTCAAGTATAAAAAAGTAGCGCGTAAAAGTTATTTTTTTTAAAGCAGTTTGAATGGCATTGACCGGAATGAACAATGAATGTGGGATTATCAAAACTTAAATGATTTAACTCTGAATATCATCACCGTTAGGTGCAATGTAAGTTTCATTGAGTTTTTCAGCCATAACCGATCGAAATTGGTTCAAATAAAAAATGTGAATACTAACGGATATTTTGACAATCTTTTTTTATGAGTGGAAGTGAGGTGGGAAATTTAAAAATCTTATCCACAAGCATCAGACAGGGCCGAACCTGAATTCCATTAGTATCCACGTTCAGTATTGGCGTTGCCAAGCAGGGTGTTGGGGGGGGGAGATAGAGAGGCTCTGTCCACCACCCCCCTCCCTTGGCATCAAATGCCGACAAATGTTTGACCTTGCACCCCTCCCCCTTGACTATTTTCAGAATCTAAACCGTCAACACCCCCCCCCCAAATAATGTATAGCTACGCCACTGACATCTGGGCATTAAATTTTTTAACCAATTTTGATACTTTTTATTGCTTAAAAAGGCTCCCAAAATTACGGAGATCCCTACGAACCTTAAATGGCATAAGGGTTCTTTCTTACAAATTATTTTCTGAAAAAGATGGCAGTTGCAAAAACCCAAAAATTACGGCGGTATCTATTGCAAATTTTTATCTCGTTGTTCTAGTTTTGCCTACGATTTTTAGTTACGGTATTTTGTCTTTCAGCAATATTAAAATTTAAAGTTTTTAAAAAAAAAAAAAAAAAAAAAAAACAACAACAAAAAGGTACTTTTAGAGGCAAAAAGTCTTAACATAAGTGCTGTCTCTTTTGTAGCACTACTCAAAAACACTTTTTTCAGAAAAAAAAAAAAAAGAATTCTAGAATCAGAGGAGGCAAATGTAGTAGCAAAACGAATATTCTTGAAAGAAATTACTTTTATATTCTTTACATCTTTTTTTTTCCCCAATTTTTAGTCTAAAAAATGGAGTTTGATCTCGAAAATCAGTTTATTCATTGTGCAATACACAGAAAAAAGTGTTCCGTTTATTTTTTCCCAAAAATTTTTAGCTTGAGAAATGTGAAGTAGTAAACTAATTCACGTTTCTCATGCTAAAATGTTTCGCCAGTCTAGTACACTTTGAATGATGACCCATACTATTGACAACGATTATTTAGAAAAACGAAAAATGAAAAGTTTGAAGATTGAGACTTTGTGAGAAAAAAAAAATTTAATTTGTAAGGCAATGTGGATGGCAATTTTTAAGAAAAGAAAAGGTAATTAGAAGGTAAATTTACTAAAAGTTATGAATCAATTTATAAATTTTTTCCAATTTTAAATCAAAAATCGCCTACCTGTTCTTTCAAAACTTTTTCTTTCGTGCCTTAAATGTTGCAAATTCGTCAATAAGTCTTCCAAAATCCATCTCTTTCTACCAATCCTCTCGCTATCGTCTTCGTCCCTGTTTTCTTATTTTTTGTTCTTATTCTCTCATTTCTTCTTCTCTCCTTCCTTCTTCTCTTCTTTTCCTTCCTTCTTTTCCTTTCCATCCTTCTCCCCGTATTTTCCCCTCTCTCTTTGCGCCCCCCCCCCTGCAATTGCGGGGCTGAGGGGGCTATTGTTACGCCACTGTAAGGTAATTTAGAAGGTAATGCATGAGAAAAGAGACAGCGATGAACGACTTATTTTATCCGCTAAAATATGAGAAAATTAGGTTTTTTTCTTATTTGTGAAATTGAAGAAACTTTTTCTAAACTATTGAATTAAAAATGATTCGTTTGAATCCCAAAAAGTGATTGAAAGAAAAAAAAACAGACAGAATAAAATGTCAACCTAGAATGTGCTTTGTCCCATCCGGGGCAGTGGTTACCTAGTATAACCACCGTTTTTCAAGCTATATTACAACAGCTGAATATTGTCTCCTAGACTCCTATAAATAACGAAACATGAATTAACATCGATATATTGATACTTTTAGAAATAGAAAGATTTTGGCGGAGACATTGATGCACGCAGGGCGTCATTTCGCGTTCGGCTTGGGGGGGGGGGGGGGGGGGGTAAAAAGCTGATGACTTTTTTTTTTTTTTTTTTGCTCATCAATATGATTTTAGAGCCTTAGAGCCGTCTAGGGGGGGGAGGGGGGGCAAAAATCTGATAACCTTTTTTTTACGCCTCATTAATATACTTCGTTTCCGTTTTTGAGCCTGACTTCAAATCCTCGGGGGGGGGGGGGCAAATGCCCACCCTAACCCCCCCCCCCCCCCCCCCCCCCCCCCACAAATGACACCACTGGATGCACGCCCGTTTCTAGCAAAATCAAAAAAAAAAAAAAAATCAAAATCAAATGGTGGCGACATTCTTCCTACCTATAAAACAATTAAAAGATCTGTTTGTATGCGTTTTCTATGTAAAAAAAAGGGATGTTAACGACTCTCTAGAGTAACCATTTCATTTTGTCTTAATCGGGGGGGGGGGTATTGTCCTGTGGGACTGTAAAACTTCGTAACATTAGGACAAGGTTTTTTTTTTTTTTAACATGCAGTAAGTACTGCATGTTTTTGTTATGGATTCGTATCGATTTTGGCCATTAACTTCCTGCGAAAAAACCGACATTTTTCGGCTAGGTCGCAGACGTGCGTTGTCAGATTTCCGCGCATAATGATCGCGTCTTCCTTTGCGGTAGATTCCGTTTGTTTCGATATATTGCGGAGCGGCAACGCGAAAAATCTCCCTATCCTTTAACTTGGAACAAAACGAATCGCGCGCCATTCCGGATTTTCGATATTCTTCGGTCCGCCGCACAATGGACGTAAATCAAATCTTAGGCGGTCCAAATTCGATCCCTTCAAAGTTGGAAAACTAGTATTTTAGCTGGGTACTATAGATGATTTTAAGAGTTTATTTATCGGAGAATATCATTTGATGGATCGACAATTCTTTTGTTATCTCATGTCTTTGTATTTTTGACCACTTAGGACTCGATTTGGATCCATAGAGCGCCGTTTGAAATGTTTGAATTTTTGAGTTAGGTTTTGAGTATTGGCCCTAAAAATTTTTATTAGGATTTGTCTCCGTTATGAATGAATTTTGGGAGTTTCATTATTTTATCTGTGATTACCAACGAGCAATATCTAGTTCGGAAGCTTTGGTAAACATGCATAACCACCTCGGAGATTTTAAGGTTAGAGATTTGTGTGGTGAAAACAAACCGAAGTTCCCTATCTCCGCAATGTATTTTGCGTTTTCGAACTCTATCAGAGACTTTAAATTAGAATTTCTTTATGAACTGTGCGTGTTTTCTGTCAATCATAGCCTTAATTTCAGTCTCTACTAATTGAAACACTCAAGTTCTTCGTAGCTTTCATTTAATTTGTCAGTTTCTACAGTGTGTGTAAAAGGGGTCAAGAAAGGGGGGTTTGAGGGGGGTTCAAATTTTAAATTAAATAATTTTTTAGTGCTCCGTAAGAAAATAAGAAAAATAACAAAAGAATCTAATGTAACAAAACAAAAGGAACATTTTTGATCGCTTGTGTTTTTTTTATAAGACACGCGGGAAACGAGTAAAATCGACTTTTCGCCAGGAGCGCACAGCCCGATAGCACTGCTCTGTGCACTCAACTGACTCAACGATATCGACTCGACGCAACGCGGCACTGAAACAGCGCTATCGGGCTGTGCGCTCCCGGCGAAAAGTCGATTTTACTCGTTTCCCGTGTGTTTTGTGAAAAAAACACAAGTGATCAAAAATGTTCCTTTTGTTTTGTTCCATTAGATTCTTTTGTTATTTTTCTCATTTTCTTACGGAACACTAAAAAATTATTCAATTTAAAATTTGAACCCCCCTCAAACCCACCTTTCTTGACCCTTTCGGAAATTTTCGACCCCGGAATCAGAAAGAACGCCTAAAATTACTCTTGGAAACCAATTTTCATCCATTTTTACGGAGATCCGTTGCTAGAATCGAAGAAAAACCGATTTTTTTTTAAAAACTTTGGGGGGCTGTAGCTCCGAGGGGGGGGGGGGGCATTTTCGGACACGTGTGCATAGGAAAAAAAAGTCTTATTTTGGCCCCAAAAATACGTGGTAAAAATATTTACTATCAATTTTGGGACACCCTGTAGATATAATCAAATGTATAGTAGGTGTAAGTTTAGTACTAAGTAATGTAATATAAAAAAAAAAAAAAATCTGAACGGTATTTGCTGAAGCAAATACATTTATTAGTAAATTTTAATTTACTGTAGCCGGTTTTTTGTGTGGTAGATATATTTTGAATGTCGAATGATTTGCCACATGGTTGGAATTTTTTTTGACAGTTTTGGTAACTGGTCAAATTGAACTGTTTGAACCGATGCATCCTCTAATCTACCCTCCCCTTATTTGGCCCTTTCCTGCTTCCATTTCACCCATATTTATCCTCCACAATCCACTATTTCAACCGTATTTGGCCCCTTGTTCCCTCCATCTCCCCCATATTTGGCCCTTTATGCCCCTATTTTCCAGTATTTTCCCTTATTGACTCCTATTTCCCAGTATTTGCTCATATTTGCACTTATTAATACCTATATGCGCCCTCATTCACCTCAATATGTTCCCATTCACCTAAAATACTCCTTACTTGCTCCTTTTCTGCTTCATTTCACTCATGTTTTCCCCTTCCTGACCTCAATGCAACCCAAAATAAATGAGGAAATCCTCCAGTAACTGGGGAATTTCCTAAAATCTGGGAAATGGGCGTTTCTGATTGGTCAACAGATGAACTAACCAGAAGGGAGTATTCCCATTTATTGAAATGGACGCATCTTATTGGTCAATGGATGAACCAATCAGCATCAAGTATTCCCTAATTTTGAAATGGACACTTTTGATTGGTCAATGGACTTACCAATCAGGATCGAGTATTCTCCATTTATTGAAATGGACGCTTCTGATTGGTCAATGAATCGACCAATCAGGATCGAGTATATCCCATTGATTGAAATGGACGCTTTTGATTGGTCAATGAACTGACCAATCAGGATCGAGTATTCCCCATTGATTGAAATGGACGCTTCTGATTGGTCAATGGACTGACCAATTAGGATCGAGTATATCCCATTAATTGAAATGGACGCTTCTGATTGGTCAATGGACTGACCAATCAGGATCGAGTATTCCCCATTGATTGAAATGGACGCTTCTGATTGGTCAATGGACCGACCTTTGTGATCGCATTTTCCATTATTGACACCTACAACACCTACTTGCCTGAATGCGCCCATATTTCTACTTATTCATTGCTATAAGCGCCCTCAATTAACCTTATTTTTCTCGTTTGCCCCTGATTCCCCTTATTTGGCCCCTTCATGTCCCTATTTCACCCATATTTGGCCCCCTTTTAACCCCTTTCTCACCCATATTTGACATTTCTCCCCTGCATTGTACCCATTTTTAGCCTTTTTTGAATTGAAAAGCCCTTTTGGCCTCTTCATGCACCTATTTCACCCATATTTAACCTTTGCCTAACCCTCTCTTACCCATATTTGGCCTTTTCGCCCCTGCATTTCACCCATTTTCGGCCCCTTTTTTTGGGCCCCTTTTCCCCCCCTTTGTGCTCGTAATTCTCTTATTGACACTTATTTGCCTAAATTCGCACATATTTCCACTCATTTAAAGCTATATGCGGCTCCATTTACCTTTATTTACCTGGTTTGCCCTTAATTCCCTTTATTTGGCCTCTTCATGCCCCTATTTCACCCATATTTAACCTTTACCTAACCTTCTCTTACCCATATTTGGCCTTTTCGCTCCCGCATTTCACCCATTTTTGGCCCCTTTTTTTGGGCCCCTTTTCTCACCTTTGTGCTCGTAATTCTCTTATTGACACTTATTTGCCTAAATTCGCACATTTTTCCACTCATTTAAAGCTGTATGCGGCTCCATTTACCTTTATTTACCTGGTTTGCCCTTAATTCCCCTTATTTGGCCTCTTCATGCCCCTATTTCCCCCATATTTAACCTTTACCTAACCCCTCTCTAATCTATATTTGGCCTTTCGTCCCTGCATTTCACCCTTTTTTGGCCCCTTTCCGTCTTTTTGTACTCGTATTTTCTCTGATTGACACCTATTTGCTTGAATTTGCCCATATTTCCACCTAATTATTCATATATGCGCCCTTATTTCATTTTATTTTTCTCGTTTGCCCCCAAATTTCCCTTTTTTTTTTCCCCTTTATGACCCTATTTCGCCCATATTTGCCCCTACTTAACCCCTATCTTACCCATTTTTGGGCCCTTTTTCTCCTTTGCTTTCACCCATATTTTCCCCCTTTTTTTGGCCCTTTCCTCCCCTTTGTGCTCGTAATTCTTTTTTTGACGCTAATTTGCCTAAATTCGCACTTATTTGCACTTATTTATAGCTATATGCGGCTCCATTTACCTTTATTTACCTGGTTTGCCCTTAATTCCCCTTATTCGGCCTCTTCATCCCCCTATTTCACCCATATTAACCCTTTTACCTAACCCTCTCTTACCCATATTTGGCCTTTTCCCCCCTGCATTCCCCCCTTTTTTTGGCCCTCTTCGCCAGCGGGGGGGGAGGGGGGGGGGAAAACCCCCAAAACCCCCTATAAAAATTGTTTATATAATGCATGTAATGCATATAATGCATAAAGTACTATATTGCTTTTACTATATATTTACCATTTCAGTGCTATACACATATCTACTGCAATACGTGATTTATATACTAAATACATGTTATACCACCAAAATATTTTACGTACAATAGTATAGTACGTATAAACAAAATATAAAGTCTATATACAGTACGTACTTTATTGAGTCCACCCGGGGGGAGGGGGGGGGAACAAAAGCAGCTATATAAGTAAATTAAAATTTAAAAAAAAAAAAAAAAAAAAAAAAAAAAAAAAAAAAAAAAAAAAAAAAAAAAAGCTGAGTGATCTGAAGTAAATAACTTCGTTAACCGATGAGTGTGTGAATTTTAAAATGGTGTCGACTGAAATAGGGGGTGAGGTCAATCGGAGAGCATCCATCTCAATCGATCATCTTTTTGCCCAAGTTGATTGAGCCACTCGTGAAGGGAATTTTACAACGAGGTTTGGTTGGAGTTTGGTAACAACTTTTTTAAGTATTTATTTACCTAAGTACAACTGTCCGACAAGATGAGAGAGTTACAATCACATTGTTCTATTATGGAATCTGAGGTGAATAAAGCCTGTGTGTTCCACTTAAGAAGTCGACAGTTGTATCGTAACTAATTAGACCTAAGGATTCATGATTTACTCTTGAGTTTTTAGTAATACCTACCAAATATTTGTTCAGAATTAAAGCATTTTAACTATCAAGCTTAGACAAGTGGCAGGGCTTGCTTTTGCATTGCATTGCACCAGCACACATCCGTGAGTGGTTGTTCAGTGCAGAGTTTTAACTAATTGATAATCACCTGCTCAAGGATGCGCTTTGATGCAATGCAGAAGCAGGCACCACTACTTGCTAGAACCTGATACTCAAAATGCTTCTGCTGTGGTACATTCATATCTAAATTATGATAATTTACGGTGTGAACGATGTTAAAGTTAAAATCCGAGCATGCATGCTGATTCTTCACATGAAAAGCAGCGGATAGATTGAGGAGATGAGCGGAGGAGATTATTTAGTAGAGCAGGACCATTTTGAGTATCGCGTCCTGTCAAGAAGCGGTGCCTGCTTCTGAACTGCATCAGAGCGCATGGGTGAGCGGTTGGTTTGTGCAGAGTTTCGAATCGTTGCTAATCAAGCGCTCATCAATGCGCTTTGATGCGGTTTGGAAACAGGCACCACTGTTTGTCAGAACCCTATACTCAAAATGGTCCCGCTCTAATAGAATGGTTACAGTGACTCATATTTCATTGAAACTGCTTAAGATGATTCGACATGTACTACTTGAAAACGGATAAGTTTGCGAGGATAAAAAAAAGCTTCACTATGAAGCGATCTAAAAGCCTTAAGCTACGCTAAAAATGTGGGAAAAGACTGTTCGACACTGAACAGCACAGTTTATGATGCCGGCCCCGGGCTTGGGGGAAAAATGGTCATAATCTTGTCAATAATCTTACAAAGTCTGAAGAGAGAAACCTAGGAGCCAAGTACAAATGATAGTGTTAATTTGAACACATTAGATCTAATCGGAGAAAACCAACTCGATTTGTCTAATTCTACTCGATGTAACCTAAGTCGAAACAAATCTTGACCTGCAACAATCAAATCAGCTTTTCTAAAATGTTGTGTGTAAATCATGAATCCTTGGGTCCAGTTGGTTGCGAAAAAATTTGTCGACCACTTTAGTGACATATCCTTCTAAGATTCTAAAGTAGGATAAAGTAACTTTCCCCTTGTTTGGAAGCAGTCGATAAATAAGTGGTTACGAAGTTGTGACTGAACTTCACTCGAATCTCATGCTAACATTCGCTTGAGTGGCTCAATTGACCAGGATGAATCGAATTGACTTGGGGAAAATAGATGAGTGGAGCAAGATGGATGCTCTCCCATCAACCTTATAGCAAAATTTAGTATGGCACCGTTTTATAGCCTTCTTGTTCACACCCATATTTGGTAAAAGAAAATAACATTATAATGAATTGATACTCCGATTCATGCATCGCACGATGTAGTTTTGACATTTCAATGGCTCTGCTGTATGTGGCTGTCATGTGAGTATACAAAGTGGTCCGAGATTTTGGACAGGATTTTAAGTCTTTAAGCTGCATTTTGGAACTACCTTATCCCTTTGGAATTTAGGGACGCGGTATCCGCCTGCGGACCCCCAGAGATGGCCCCGAAATCGGAAACCCCCTATATAGATGTCCCCTCAAGTTAATTGAACACGTATTTCAGTGTTTTTCAAAATCCGGAGCCGTTCTCGAGATATTTCGCCTAGCTCTACTTTTAATTGACACCCCATATGCTATGAAACTTAATGAAAAGCGGTATTGCAAGAATAACAACGCATTCAAAGCAGCTTACACTGATTGATTGCATGTTATCTTTGTATCGCTAGACTGCGATACAAAATCTGCTGGCTGCTTTTTTTGTTTTTTTTTTTTTTTTTTTAAAGCGTGCAGTATCTTTTTATATAAATCACAAAAAACTAACTGACTGATTCACCCATGATCGGCGTACCTCGGTAACGGTTGGGGTTACGGGTCTGATACTTTCCATATCGAAGGATGTTTATCTGAATAGGAGCAATAAGAAGCGGTTTTTTTTTTGCGCGCCATATCCGCGGAGATATCGCGGTCTAAAGGGGTCGTTTTTTCCATAAGGACAAGGGTGCGAGAGAGAGTGCGAGTGCGACAAACGATCTCCGTTGCCGGAGCTGCAAGTAACTATAGGATTCGTCCGTATGCGGCTCTCTCTGTTTGAATTTAGAATAACAGCGCCGCAATGGTGCAACGCGTATAGTAACCATTGGGTTGCTAAGGCCTCTTTTCGTTTTGAATTGTCAGCTGTTGAAGGGTTACGTAGTTATTAATATAGCGATATTTGCGTGGAGAGCTGGAATTATTAATAAACAAAGCCCGCAAGTGAAAGATTTTTTTAAAAAAAATGGTGGACAAAAAAATAAAAGAAAACAAGCGGTTGTTTCAAACCCATTCGTGTTAGAAGACATTGTTAAATCCCCCCGTCTACCTTGAAGCGCAAAGTCTTTGATAGACGTACCCATACGAATTCTATGATATGGAGGGGCACTACGATTTTTGGGTAGGGGGGGGGGTGGAAGGGGGTCTCATCCAAAGTAATGAAGATTAATTCAAACAGCACAGCAGCTTTTTATCTAGACTCGTTCAATTGTTAGCCGAGGGGGGGGGGGGCGACCCGATATTTGGGTAGGGGGGAAGGGGGACTAGAAACAAACGAAAAATAATTCGAAATAAAGAATATTGGCCAAAACTGCAACTTTTATCTCAACTCGTTCAAAAGTTAGACTAATATGAAGCATGGGGGTGGGGGTGGGGGTTGAACTCCCCCAAAAAGTTGTCATCCAAAAAATGAAGATTATTAATCCGAACAGCAGCTTTTTATCTCAAATCGGTCAAAAGTTAGACGGGGTGGGGCATGGTGGGGGGGGGGGATAGAAGTATAAAATAAAACCTCCGGAATAATTAATATTGGTCGAAACTGGAACTTTTTATCTCAATGCGTTCAAAATTAAGACGGGGGTGGGGCACGGGTGAATGGGGGGGGGGGGTGTTGGACTCCTCCAAAATAATTGTCATCGAAAATTGTGAAGATTAATCCAAACAGCAACTTTACAACTTTTACAACTCGTTCAAAAGTTAGGTTCGGGGGGGGGGGGGGGGGGGGCGGCACGCCCGTTTTTGGGAGGGGAGATAGGACTAAAAAAAGACCTCCGGAAGAATGAATATTGGTCAAAATTGCAACTTTTATCTCAACTTGGTCAACAGTAAGACGGGAGTAGAGCACAGGGGAATAGGGGGGAGGGGGGGGAGGGGGTTGGTGTTGAACTCCCCCAAAATAATTATCATCCAAAGTTATGAAGATTAATCCAAACAGCAACTTTACATCTCTCCTCGTTCAAAAGTTAGGCGCGGGGGGGTGTGGTGGCACGCCCGTTTTTGAGTGGGGGGAGGGGGATAGGAATTTAAAAAAAAAACCTCCAGAATAATAATTAATATTGGTCAAAACTGCAACATTTTATTTCCACTAGTTTAAAAGTTAGACGGGGGTGGGGTACGTGTGAATGGGGGGGGGGGGGGGGTTGGACCCCCGAAAATATTTATCATCCGAAGTTACACAGATTAATCCATACAGCAACTCTACATCTCAACTCGTTCAAAAGTTCGTCGCGGGGGGGGGGGGATGGCACGCCCAGTTTTGGGAGGGGGAGTGGGGATAGGACTATAAAATAAAACCTTCAGTACAATGAATATTAGTCAAAATTGCAACATTTTATCTCAACTCGTTCAAAAGTTAGACGGGGGTAGGGCACGGGTGAAGGGGGGGGGGGGGGGGGTGTTGGAAATAATTATCATCCGAAATTATATGCAGATTAATGCAAACAGCAACTCTACATCTCAACTCATTCAAAAGTTTGGCGGGGGGGGGGGGCTTTCAATCCTTGGTTGACACACGCGTTTCAATGGAGACAGATGTAAGAGAATTTCTTTGGGTTGCGCTACACGCCTACAGTCTACACGTATAGGCAAGTACAGGACTTCTTCTTTCTCTTTTTCTCTCTCTGGCCCCTGTTTGAACATATGAGTCAGAAAATGATAGCATAGGACGTTCGCTCTAGACTTTAAGTCCTATCATCTCTCAAGTCATTTAAAACGCGCGCGGTTTAATGGACGAAGAGAGAATGTGAGTGAGAGAGAGAAAGAGTGAGTGAGTGAGAGAGGGGGAGAGAGAAAGAGACAGAGAGAGACAGAGAGAAGAGAACTGGGAAAGAGAATGTGTGTGAAAGAGAGAAAAAGAGATTGAGTGAGAGAGAGAGAGAGAGAGAGGGAGAGAGAGAGAGAGAGAGAAAGAGAGAGAGAGAGAGAGAGAGAGAGAGAGAGAAAGAGGCGAAGGCTATTAAATAGTTTTCTGTCGAGCTACCTCACACACACTGCCGCTCAGAAACGACGCACACTTGCGCACGTTCACGCACACAACTGTCCAAATTACAGACGTACGCTATGGGTGATGTCGTGTTAGAGCTCAGACATAACGTATAGATGGCTAGGGATTTAACACCGTAAGATTGTACGGGCGTCTTAGTGATTGTAAAACATTGTCTTTAACAATGTAAAAGAAGGAAAAGAATGAAGGTTATTTTAATTTTCGGAAGGCATAATACGGTATAAAGATGTCGAGAAGTGACCCACGAAAAGATAATCAGTTTTTTGTATGGATCCTCCCTCCCTTTCCTCCCCTAAAGAAAATATGAAATAGTGCAAGTGATATTTTCCATTAGAGGCTCGGAATTTTTCTGGTATGGTACCTCCAATATACTCGTCA
This sequence comes from Trialeurodes vaporariorum, assembly GCA_011764245.1. NCBI lineage: Eukaryota > Metazoa > Arthropoda > Insecta > Hemiptera > Aleyrodidae > Trialeurodes > Trialeurodes vaporariorum. The sequence goes on from VMOF01000111.1 coordinate 32,306,775, forward strand.
TTTCCCTCTCCGAGTTAAATGATGAAACCAAAAACAGCGTAACTTGAATTTAAACATATTCACGGGAAACGGCTGATTCAATGTGTCATTAGTTATAAAAGTCAGCGTAGGGGGGGGGGGGATTTGGGGTACTCACCAAGAGTTGTCCTCATCCTGTTCTCTTGACTGTTGAGCGTATATTTTATTCCTGCTCATTCTGCATTAGGTTTTTTTTCTAAATTTTAAATTTTTATGTAGCATTAAATTGTAATTTTAAACAGTTTTTTTACATCATTGTTTCAAAACTATTGGTCCAAAAACTTCAATAATATTCTGTCAAGAATAATATTCATAAGGAAAAAGCGCTAAATCTGTAAATCCCAGGGTGCGGGTTGTGGATGGTGGGAGGGGAGGAATGGTTGGGAGAAGTTGGTGAACAAATGTTATAAGTGTCAAAACCAATTTTCGACACAAAGAGCTAAAACTTACGACCAGATTGCAGAAAAACCAACTTTAAACCTGTAAAACCCATACATTTTGAGCTCCTACACTTTTGCAATAAGCGAATCAAAATTTTGAACTCGGAAGTGGCCATTTACCCTTTATAAGGGGAAGACTTGCCGTGCGAAGCACGGGTGAACAGCTAGTATTTTATATACAGGGTGTCCGAGAAATGAGTTCACACTTTTGCTGTGAGCGCCTGGTTGATTGCAAAAATCTGAAAAATTCAGGAATAATCTATCACCTCTAAGCGACTTGAGAAAAAATGTCGGGGGGCCCCCATCTCCCTTGGGGGGGGGGCGTAGGCCCCAAAATGTACCCCGTGTTGCCGATATATCGCATATTTCAAATGGCAGGGGGTACTTTTTATTTCATCATTCAAAAGGGCTTAAAAAACTGAGCAATTTCGTTTTTTCAGATTTTCGGTAGCCCCTCTGAAAACAAAATGGCGGCCAAATAGCTACCCCATACTTTAGAGGCCCATAACTTCGGTTTGAATTAATATTTTTTCAAAAACTAAAAAGTTTCTGAATCCTCAGAACGTCTCCTTTCCAACGATGTGCCACACTTTATCATTTGGTGGAAAAAAAATGGGGCGCGGAGCCCCCCCAAAATTTTTGAGTTTGTGGGGCTGTAGCCCAAAAAAGTCAAATGTATAAGGGGGTCGTGTTTTACATCAATCGAAAAGTCTTAAAAAAAGGAAGAATTGGCGCAAACCCGAAGTCGCTACGATGCGTCTATCCAAAATGGCGGCCATTTAACGATTTGAGGGTGGGGGACCGTCCCCCCAAATAAAATCCGCTCCATCGAGTGATACATCAATCGAAAGGTCTTGGAAAGAGAAAGAGAATGGCGCAAACCGAAAGTCAATACGATGCTTGTATCTAAAATGGCGGCCGGTCAAAGTTTTTTGCCTGTAGCCCTGCAGGGTCATAAGGGTCATACGCGCAACACACAGGTTCGATAATAAACTTTTTTTGACAAATTTTTTTGAGCTAGTTTGAAATTCGAAGGGTTTGTTTTAAAATTGTCCATAGGGGTCCTACCCCCCCACCACCCACCGCACACAGGTTCGAACTTGAACTTTTGCCGGACAATTTTTTTTGAGATGGTGGAAAATTCGAAGGGTTGGTTTTAAGATTGTTTGTAGTGGTCTTAACCGCCACCCCCTCCCAATCGCCGCACACAGGTTCGGACCCAAACATTTGCTGGACAAATGTTATTTGAGATGGTGGAAAATTTGAAGGGATTATTGTTCTAAGATTTTCCGTAGTGGTCATGCCGCCCCCCCCCACCCAATCGCCGCACACAGGTTTGGCCCCGAAAATTTGCTGGACAATGTTATTTGAGATGGTGGAAAATTCGAAGGGATTGTTCTAAGATTGTCCGTAGTGGTCCTACTCCCCCTCCTACTCGCCGCACACAGGTTCGGATATGAACTTTTGCCGGAAAATTGTTTGAGATGGTGGAAAATTCGAATGGTTTGTTCTAAGATTGCCCGAAGTGGTCCTCCCCCCTCACCGCACATAGGTTCGCACCCGATCTTTTGCTGGACAAATTTGTCTTGGAATGGTGAAAAATTCAAAGGGTTTGTTCTATAAGATTGTCCGTAGTGATTCTCTCCTCCCCCCTCGCCGCGCATAGGTTAGGACCCGTAATTTTGCCGGACAATTTTTTTTAGAGATGGTGGAATATTCGGAGGGTTTGTCCTTAGATCGTACGTTTAGTGGTCCTAACCCCCACCCACTCGCCGCACCCAGGTTCGGATTTTTGCTGGACACATTTTTTTTAGATGATGGAAAATTCTGGGGGTCTAATAGAGTGTATCTTTGGAGGAAGCTTGGAAGCTATCGATAAATAATATGATAAATGACAAATTTAGGGTCGATTCCCTATCCGACTTCCATACTTCAAAACATTTCAATCAGCCATTCTCAAGAAAAATGCCTGGTCCAGGTGCTCTGAATCACCATGTATACAGGGTGTCAATTAAAAAAGGAGCCAGGCCGAATATCTCGAGAACGGCTCCGGATTCCGAAAAACGCTGAAACACGTGTTAAATTATTTTGAGCAGGACATCTTTTTAAGGGGTCGCCGATTTGGGGGCTCTCTCTGGGGGGTCCCCAAGGAGCCTACCACCTCCCTCAATCCAATACTTCAATGGGGCCCCCAATCTTTTTTATTTCATAATCAAAAATAGGGTAAAATGCTAAGACTTTTGGTACAAGTTGGACGTCGACATCGTTTTTCGTTTTCGATTTTATCGAAGGTCAAAGGTCGATTTGGGCCCATTTTCAAAAAGCATTACTTACTCCTCTTTGAAGAGTTGGAATTCACAAATCATGGACACAAAAATACTCTGAAAAGCAGGCCTTTTCCGAAAAAAAATCAATTATAACAAACATTTAGTCAAATTTTGGTTTTTACGCTCGAAAAACTTTCAGACGTTTTTCGGCCCCAAGGAGGGCCATCTGAAAAATTCCGAGTTACGCCCCCTATTGAGTGATACATCTATCGAAAAGACGTAACAAACTGAGCATTTCGGCGCAAACCGTAGGTGGATATCGTTTTTACATTTGAGATATCGAATGTCAATTTACAGATTGCGATATCTCGATTGTGAAAAACGATATCAAACTTCGGTTTGCGCTGAGATGCTCAGTTTGTTACGCCTTTTCGATTAATGTATCAATCAATAGGGGTCGTACCTCGGAATTTTTCAGATGGCCCTCCGTGGTGGCCAAAAACGTCTAAAAGTTTTGGGAGCTTCAAAACCAAAATTTGACTAAATGTTTGTTATAATTGAATTCTTTTCTGAAAAGGGCTTACTTTTTAGATTAGTTTAGTGTCCTTGATTTAAAAATTCCGACTCTTCAAAGAGGAGTAGTGATTTTCTGAAAATTAGTCAAAATCGAACTTTGACCTTCGATGTATCAAAAACGAAAAACGATATTGAACTTCGATTCGCACCGAAAGTCTGATGATTTCACCCTCTTTTTATTAATAAATAAAATATGGGGTCCCCGTTTGAAGTATTGAATTTAGGGACGCGGTATCCGCCCTGCGGACCCCCCAGAGATGGCCCCGAAATCGGAAACCCCCTATATAGATGTCCCCCTCAAGCTAATTGAACACATGTTTCAGTGTTTTTCAAAATCCGGAGCCGTTCTCGAGATATTTCGCCTAGCTCTATTTTTAATTGGCACCCTATATGCTATGAAACTTAATGAAGAACGGTACTACAAGAATAACAACGCAGTCAAAGCAGCTTACACTGATTGACTGCATGTTCTCTTGTATCGCTAGATTGCGATACAAAATCTGCTTGCCGCTTTTTTTTTTTTTTTTTTTTTTTTTTTTTACTGCCCCTTTGAATTCATGCAATCTGGCAAGGGTTACATAATGAAATGAATGTGCAATGCCGTGTTGCCATTTGTAATTTTTTGTTAGGATTTGCCATTTTTTTACATTTAATCAAAGGTGTAAAAGAAAAATGTTGTGTTTTTTTAACTTAAGAAAATCAATCGTAATAATCGAAAAGCAAAACTCGTAATTAACATAGAACTGCTTTCCTAGCGAGAGAAAAGCTCTGAACTATTCACAAAAATTTAGAGAAGTATTGAAAATTTTCAATTTCATTATTTTTGTTAAAACTGGCAGCATTTGATAAAACACATAATTTGAGCGTTCAGAAGAGTTTTCTAGAGTCCTTGACGGACTAGTATAAACTTTCCAATCATAAACATTTTCAATAAAGTTCCAATTCTATAGATATTTCTGCTATCCTTAACCCGCCGTTAGTCGCGCTGGGTCTGAAAGACCCCACGGCTCGGAAAACTTAAGTTTTTTATATGAAATAATTGAGATAAAAAAAAAATCACTCCAGGTACCTTCAAATGAATGTTTGAACTACGTTATTTGCAAAGTTCGAAAAAAATGCAGTCATTTTTACGACATGGAGATGTTGCCAATGTCAGCTGGGGTCCGCCTAACCCCACGCGACTAACGGCGTGCAGTAAAAATTGAGAATATTTTTCTTTACTTTTTTTTATTTCTCGCCATGAAACATTTTTTAGGTCATAAGTTCCAATTAAATTCGTCAGTTTTGTAAATTTATGTAATTTAATCATAAATATAGCGTAAGGGTCAACTTCAGGGGAAATTTCACTAAGCTAAAAACTAAGCTAGCATCGAGCTATGGTGTGCCAAAATGGCATTGGAATCGAAAATTTGTAAATTTATGTAATTTAATCATAAATATAGCGTAAAAAGGTCAACTTCAGATGAAATTTCACTAAGCTAAAAACCAAGCATAGCATCGAGCTATGGTGTGCCAAAATTGCATTGGAATCGATGCGACCGAAGAGGAAGAGTAACCATCAAGCCGTACCTAATCGTTAAAACATTTTTCAACGTTATCGCAGTTTCAAGTAACAGCAATCAAATTTTGTTTAACTTATATTTATTTTTCTTCAATTTTGTTTACAAATAAAAATGAGAATAATAATATAATAAATAAAATAATATTTTCATCCTAAATACGAAATAAATTACCTAATTTTGTTGCTTTTTACATGCCTAGCATTCGCACGGGAACAACGCAAAAAAAAATTAGAAGAAAAAAAACAAATCAATGCATGTTGTGGGGGGAGGGGGTAATGGGGAGTTAATGGGGAATGTTGGCGAGGGGTGAGGAGAATTGAGGTGAGGGTGAGGGAAGGGGAGTAGAAGGCCAATAGCTAGTCCCGAGTATATCACAACGGATGACGCCCGAATCAAACAAAGACGGGCCCCGTCTTTGCCCCCCCCCCCCCGGTCTCGGGCTTGAGGAAAATTTGGCCCCTGAATGTTGAGCTAGCTATCAATTGAAAACTCAGAATTTAAGTTGTCATCATAAAATCTATTTTTTGGGTCATTTTTACCATGAAAAGTAGGAAAATATTGGAATAATGAAAATTTGGGGGATTTCGTTTTAGGGTGATTTTGAGGAGCCTGCAACTCAAAATTTTGCCCCGGCAACCCCATGAGATTCTTTTTTTGTTTGCAACAGTAATCATACTAAACACATTCATGCACAAGACGGTGACCAAAATTTTGATTGAATGCCCAAAAGCAAGGAAAATTGCGAAAAGGTGAAAAATTGACATTTTTTACAAAGGTGACATTGACCCCTCGCATTTCCCCTTTATTATTATTTAATTTTTTTTTCGACCCAAAAACTTGTTTCTTGTATACTCAAAAAGTAGTTCCTAAGTTTTGGTGGAAAAAAAATTATCCCACGCTGACAAATTGCTAAAAACGTGTTGGGGTCCGACAGACCCCACGCGACCATCCGTGTAAGTTTTTGCCGCGCGACTAACGGCGGGTTAATCGATAATTGAAATTAAAGCAGAGTAAAACTACAAATTGGATTTTTTTAAAAAAAATATCGATTTCTGTCAAATTGTAAGGCTAGATTTGGATTCAGCTTGTTAAAATTAGGTATAGAACATGTCTCATACATGATAGTCACGCAATATAGAGCGCTCTACTATTTTTTGCGCGCTAGAAGTGATTTCTTTCCCATAATGCGCAGGTGTCGCATGGGAGATTCCTATCCAAATTGGGACATAAATATCTCTATGTTTCCGTAAATAGAGAAAATGACATTACAGGCAGGAATCTCCCATGATACCTGCGTTGAGCCGCCATTACAAACTTGCCGTATAGCAGTTGTGTGAGTGTATTACTAAATTTTAGACTTTCTCAGTGTGATTTTCGTGATTTTCGGTGGTGCTCACATCATATTAGACTATTCATTCGCTTACAGCCAAAGTTTGGAAAGATCCTCATTGCCCTCAACATCAACGAGATGAAGACAATTTTCATCTCTTTTTCAAGTCTTCACCTCCTTCAGCAGAAATAAATCCTTAAGTTGGCACTCTATTAGATTAGTTCAAAAATTTACGCAATGCAGTTATAAAGCTATGCATATAAATGATTTCTTACTTACCAACAGTTTCATTTTTAAGAGATGAGTATGCTTTCGTAAAATCCAAAAATAAAAGATGAATTAGAAGAATAAGTCACAAACTTATATTAGGAACACAAAACCTCAATTGACTGTAAATTTCATCAAACTAAGTCAACTGGTCACAATGGAATGAGTATATATAAAGGGGCCGTGTCTTTGGTTACATTTTAATCAGTTAATGGTGAAGAGGGGGGATTTATTGGAGGAAAAACGGAAACATTTTCTGTTTGTTGGACCGGGTATCCAAAATAATTCAATGGGTGTGTTCATAGCTGAAGAGTAAGTGGGACAAGGAGAGAGAGGGGGAGAGAGAGAGAGAGAGAGAGAGAGAGAGAGAGAGAGAGAGAGAGAGAGAGAGAAGAGAGAGAGAGAGAAAGAGAGAGAGAGAAAGAGAGAGAGAGAGAAGAGAGAGAGAGAGGAGAGAGAGAGAGAGAGAGAGAGAGAGAGAGAGAGGGGAGAGAGAGAGAGAGAGAGAGAGTGAAAAAAATAAGAAAGGAGAGTAAATAAAAATCCAGGCGGTCCTTTTTTGTTTACTTGGCCAGGTGGCTACCGCCACTTATGATACAGATCGAGACCAGCCGATCATTGCAAGACGAAAATAAATTTTCTTAAAAAACAAAAGAAAACAAAAAAAAACAAAAAAAAAGAGAAAAACAATTAGGATAAAATGGCAACAGGCAACAGGCACAAAATCAGTATGCAGCTTTGTGAACAGTCTTGGGTGAAAAATACTAACGGATTCTCTCTTTTTTCTCCCTTACCTCTCTTCCTCAATTTATTTTCCCCTCAGACGACAAAATACTGGAGTTCCATTTTCGTCAAAAGTGTTTTTAAATAAGAATGTGTGTTGTGGACACTTGACTCGTGCAATCGGATTAGCCGGAGAAAATTAAACAAAAGAAGGAAAAAAGGAGTGGAACTAGATGGAAACAAAAGATTGATTAAGCTGGGGAAAAAAGTTGGAAAGAAAAAGAGAGAGTACAGAAAACGAGAGGAGAATAATAAAGCAAAAGAAAGATAGAGAGAGCGAGGGCGGAGAGTGCCAAAACTTTCTGTCGGCCAAAATGCGTTGAGACTTGAGAGAAACACAAGGACTGATGTGACATCACGTGCATTTGAATTGAACACCGACCACTTTTTCCAACCCCACACTAGTTTTTTTTTTTTTTTTTTTTTTTTTTTTAAATGTCATTTTAACGACTTGATCGGCGGACCACAAACAAGGGCGGACACAGGATTTTGTCGTTCTCTCCAGGCATTTGAACACATGTACTAGCAAGGGACAGCAGATGAGGCCATCACGTGAATATGTATACATCATCCCGAATCTCCGCCCTTTTCTAACGCACGCATTCGAATAAAAAGATATTGTAAAATCGCCTGAAAAGTCCATTGGTGGCATCAGAAAGTCAAAAAATGCAATAATAAACTCGCAAGCGGCGTTAATGAAATCCAAAATGGCGAAGAAATATCAAGCAATTTGTATGCATGCACCACGAACATCCAAGAATAGCCAATCTCGCAATATCGATCACAACCAATCACAATGTAAACAAACACATAACCTCTACCTCCTGTGAGGTTGTCAAAGTTGGCCTTCCTTGGATGTTCACAGTGCATACATACAGATTGCTCGATATTTCTCCGCCGTCTTGGGTTTCATTAAACACCTCTTGTGAGTTTATTATTGCATTTTATGACTTTCTGATGCCACCAATGGACTTTTCAGGTGATTTCACATTATATTTAACACTCTTAAACGTTGTAGCAAAAGTTTGCAACAGACCCATTCTGTCGACGCGATTCATGTCCCGTAAGCCTGACATCGCAATTCATTACCATTGACAATGGCGCACCCGCAGGATCTCATACAACTCTCTCATTTTCCCTTCGAATTTATACGTCGAAAAAGGATAGAAATAACAGGTTTTATCTCCTTGTTAATCTCTAATACTCATGTTTCCATTGAAAAAAATAGATTGACAGAGAGTTTCTTCCGCCGTTGCGCTACTGATATTGAGAACGCGAAATGAAACAATAAAATGAGAAATCAGGAAAATTATTGCGAGATGTATTCATGAAAACATAGAATATACTATTCTCTCGTATTCAGTACTGCTTCACATAGGATTCAATCCTTGGACGAGCACACCTAATTTTCTTTGGCAAGCGCCTGAATAATTTAGGTATCAAGATAGTGGTGCTTGCGTCAATGTTAATAATCTCAACTACCTACACTGAATCACTGCGGTTTTGTGAAAGAAAGACGATAATGACTCAAATTATTTTTAATAAATACCATGATATCTATAACTTATACGCTTTTGCATATGCAAATATTCAACCCGACTTTGACCCAGTGACACTGAAAACGCGATGTAATTATTTTTCCTGCCTCGGGGTCTGTACTCGTTCCTCTTACACGGACCGAACCGAGCCACAAACCGACCTAAAAATACAGTGAAACGTGGATTGAATAGAACATAGTAGCTGAACCCATTTCGAACCAGTTCAAACGGTTTTTATGCACGACCTTTATGGGAGTGCATAATGCAAATTGGTTTCGGTCTGGTTTTTGTTTTGCGCTGTTGTACACTGTCTTCGCTATTTTTGAGCATTGAAATCCATCCGATTTTTCCGTCCTAAGCCGTTGTTTCAGATTGATTTGGCATCATGGTCAGTGACAGTGATTTTGTAGCCAATTAAATTCCTCTATTCATCTGGCATAGACCGACAATTTGTAGAAAGTAATACCCTTTTTTGCTGGTTTTCAAACAATTTTTTAAGACGAGTTTGGACGTTTTTCACAAGTTTGCGCATAGTTGATTGAAGTTTTGCGGTTTTTATTCCTGTGTATTTTTTGCTATTTTAGGCTTTAGTTTAAAAATTTCACTTGGTTTTTTACTCAGCTGTATTGAATTTCAGCTTATTGTCCGGTGTTGGCTTTTTCGTGAACAAGGACTATTTTTCGTTTTTTTTCTCAACTTTTACTGGAAAACAACAACAACGTTTGTTTACGTTGATCGTGTGCAACAAACCACAGAATGCCTCCAACCGCTATTTTGAGGTTATGCTCACTCGGGTTCTCCGTATCCCGTAAGCAGCTGTCGAAACGAAGAATCCATGTGACCATAACCTCAAACCTAGCGATTATGGAGGTATGGAAAAAGACGGTTTTGATCAGGGCCCAATAAATGTACGGTACACACGGTCCTCAGCCCAAAGTCCTCCCTAAGTACTTCAACAAGCATCGGTCACCAGCCAACGGACTGCATCGGACCGTTTAAAAATGGCGAAACCGCTAAACTAACCTCAAAATAGCACTTAGGGTGGGTTGGAGAGGCTCTAGACCCGCTCCAAGTAACGTAAAGTTGGGAGCGCTCCCAAAATTCCGATGTGCCGTTAAAGAAATAAGAGGTTAGAATCGCCATTTTTAGGTACGACCTAAAGCCCGTTTGTACCGTACATTTATTGGGCCCAGGGACCAAATAGTGTTGCGTTCTCACGGTCCCGCACGCAGATGATCGGTGAGCACTTACGGGGTTATAGACTACACGCAAATATACTTACGTGCGCACCATCCAACGTCTTTCGGAGGACCGTCAAGCCGTAACATTATTTGGTCCCTGAGCCACGATTTTGTCAAAGTGTAAACATCCTTGACGTTTGTCGTTCACAACAAGCGGACCACCGCATTTCAGGATTTCTTTTATATGCTCGAACCTTATGGGAGTGCATATTGGTTTCGGTATGGTTTTTGTTTTGCGCTGTTGTACAATGTATTTTGCATTTTTGAGCATTGAAATTCATACGAATTCTCTGTTTTAGGCTGTTGTTTTAGAACAATGTGGTACCACTGCATTTTCAGCAATTTTGTAGCCAATCGAATTCCTCCATATTTGTCATGCGGACCGATATTTCGTCGAAAGTATTACCCTTTTTTAATGATTTTCAAGCGCAGTTTACAGTTGTGTTTCTTCTGTTTTCCACAAAACAAGCTGTTTGAAGTTATGTAGTTTTAATTCCTGTTTATTTTTGGAATGGGTATCAAGGTTGGATTTGAAAATTTCACTCGCTTTTACTCACAATCAACTGTAAATTTCCCTCTTGTCCAGTTTGGCTTCTTCGCGGAGGAAGGACTTATTTTAGTTTCTTTACGTAACTCTTAGTGGGAAACAACAACAACGTTTGTTTACGTTGATCGTGTACAACGCAACACAGAATGCCTGCAGCCGCTTCATTAAGGTTATGGTCTCTCGGGTTCTCCGTATTCTATAAGCAGCTGTAGTAACGTATAATCCGTGTGACCGTAACCTGAAACCTAGCAATTGAAGGTATGGAAGAAGGCGATATTGATCATAGCCATGATTTAAGCGTAAACATCGTTGACGTCTGTCGTTTACAAATAAGCGTACCACAGCATTTTATCATTTTCAGTACCACTAGCCACCTTTTATTTATTTTTTCCTGAGCTTATAAACACGGAGAGAAAAAAAGTTGGTAGACACGACCAGCTTGTTGGAGATCGTTACCATCTTGGATCCCTGATTTCTGCACCTGCAAACATATTGCTATGGAGCACTAACGTAAGATGGTAATATTCGCCAACAGTCTATTTTCCGACCGACCTATCCTCAGTTGTATCACAATATATTTTCAAGTATCAATTTTTCGTCACGTTTATATAAAAAATCGTGTTCCTCGTAAAATTTGCAATGGGAATGAGGAGCTTTTGTGACCACATCGACCATTTTACAGCACCCAAGGGTGGTCATAAGCAAAATGGCGACCATTTCACGATTATCTTCTAAAAATGTTTCAAACTTCAATTTTACATACAGTTTCTCCTAATAAACGTTAATACTGAAAATATCCGTCCATGAGCTTAAAAATTACTGAGACATCAAAAATCGATGCTTAAAGGTGAGTCAGGTGATTCAGTTATGCTTACACCAATAAAAGGCGTATTTAAGGGTCTACTAAGCCCCAAATTCCCCCGACGATTAAAAAAGGGGAGCAAAATCCCCTTCTCCACCCCAAATTAGAGGATTTACACACGACTTTTATCACGGTTTTCCTCGATTTGCGTCAAAATAACCAGCCTGACGCTAAAATTGGGCTAGAGTCATTATAAGGATGATAAAATTTTCCATGAGATGGTTTCGTTTTTAATTTGATTCGCCTGAAACTCGAGGAACAGCTGATTTCTTCTCGCGGAAATTTGCAAGTTAGCGAAATTAGATAAAACGCGTTTTTCGGCGTTTTTTCGATTAATTTACTTCCGCAGCAACTCAAGAAGCTACTACTGTGAGGGTATCGTATAGGAGCTCCAAGCAAGTATGATGGGGGTTTATATTGAGTAAAGACTAGTTTCGAGGGAGGCATTACCCCCTGACCCCGCTCTCCAGACGAAATAAATAGCGCCAAAAATCTTGATAAATCGGTGAAATAATTATCTTTTGCCTCGTCAACTGTCTCATTCATTCCTCGACCTCACGTCTTTGGATCAAATACTGCCCCCCCCCCCCCCCCCCCCCCCCCCCCGTTTCGAAAGGCTCGACACTTGTGAATGTCCAATTCGGTTTCTTTTTAGGAAAAAGGCAAAAAGTATCGCTCAAGAAAGAATCAGAAAAGGATACAGCGTATTTCTGGGACTCATCCCGCGCTCGACGGTCGAATGAGAATCCATGAAAAATAATATTGTTCAATTATACGGAAGCAAAAATGACTTCTCTGTCCATCGAATGAAGAATCTGTCACGTGACGCCCTTTGAACCGATGGGATTGGTCGATTCCCGCTCTCTCATCTCGTCTCGTCCAATCAGCCCGAAAGAGGCATATTCGTCAGCCTATAATATTATTCTTCGTCTTTGCTGTTATAGGTCCATCCCTATGAGCTGTAATCCAAGCTGTAAGACAATCAGCGCCTTGGTTAAAAAATAGGCTCGATGAGATTGATATTTGACATCCCTTGCGAGATTGTTGGAAGTTGCAGGTTTGACGAAAGCAATGTTGAGGCGACCTCGCCAGTGAAATGTATTTTTTGTCTCTATAAAGTTGAAGAATCGTCGATCGAAGATATGCTAATGTATTTTATATAACGTGGATACAGTCTAGACGCCAGCTCATGAGAATGGACCTGTACCTGCAAAGCCAAAAAATATCTACAGGCTCACGAATATGCCTCTTGATGGGGGCTGATTGGACGAGACAAAATGAGACACCAGGAATCGACCTGTCCCATTGGTTTAAAACCCATCACTGCATACCCAGATAGCATTCAATCTCCTGACAATGTCCGGAAAAAATCCAACATCGTCCGGTATTGTCAGAATATTCTATGGATATCCTCACAAAATCAGAATATTTCGGATAATGCCAGGATATCCTCAGAATATCTTAGGATGATTCGGTAAAATGTAAAGTTTGCGAATAATTTACAGGTATGTTAAGCGTGCCATATATTTTATATACGGTACACTTATTGTTATCGTTTTCATATCTAATATATGTGTTGCCTGTCTTGCCTATGGTCACGTCTTGGCGGGAAAGGTTTGAAAAATTAAAAACCTATTTTCTTAAAACTGGTCTCATTAATCGTTAAAATATTGCTGAAATCCTGGAGGTATCGGCGTCTATTTTCTTAAAATTGTAAAATTGTTGGTATTCCTGTTAATTTCATTAAAATATTAAGCGTCAAACTTGAACTCCTTTGAACGGGATTTCTATACAGATGTAGCGACCTAAGTCATTCGTGCCAACCTATATTCCACTAGTACTTATTGATTTTTTTATCGCACCCAGGCTCGGACCCAAATTTTTGCGGGACAATTTTTTTGAGATGGTGGGAAATTTGAAGGGTTTGTTTTAAGATTGTCCGTAGTAGTTCTAACCGCCCTCCAATCGCCGCACACAGGTTCGGACCCGAACTTTTGTTGGACACATTTTTTAAGATGGTGGAAAATTCGAAAGGATTATTGTTATAAGATTGTCCGTAGTGGTCTTACCACCCCGCCCCCCATCGCCGCACACAGGTTTGGACTAGAAAATTTGCTGGACAATTTTTTTGAGATGGTGGAAAATTCGAAGGGACTGTTCTAAGATTGTCCGTAGTGGTCCTACCCTCCACCCACTCGCCGCACACAGGTTCGAAATTGATATTTCTCTGGACAATTTTTTTAAGCTAGTGGGAAATTCGAAGGGTTTGTTTAAAGATTGACCGTAGTGGTCCTACTCCCCCACCTACCCGCCGCAAACAGGTTCGAACTTGAACTTTTGCCGGACAATTTTTTTGAGATGGTGGAAAATTCGAAGGGTTGGTTTTAAGATTGTTTGTAGTGGTCTTAACCCCCACCCCTCCCAATCGCCGCACACAGGTTCGGACCCAAACATTTGCTGGACAAATGTTATTTGAGATGGTGGAAAATTTGAAGGGATTATTGTTCTAAGATTTTCCGTAGTGGTCATGCCACCCCCCCCCCCCACCCAATCGCCGCACACAGGTTTGGCCCCGAAAATTTGCTGGACAATGTTTTTGAGATGGTGGAAAATTCGAAGGGATTGTTCTAAGATTGTCCGTAGTGGTCCTACTCCCCACCTACTCGCCACACACAGGTTCGAACTTGAACTTTTACCAGACAATTGTTTTGAGATGGTGGAAAATTCGAATGGTCTTCTAAGATTGCCCGAAAAGTGGTCCTCACCCCTCACCGCACACAGTTTCGCACCCGAACTTTTGCTGGACAATTTTTTTTAGAGATGGTGGAATATTCGGAGGGTTTGTCCTTAGTTCGTACGTATAGTGGTCCTAACCCCTACCCACTCGCCGCACCCAGGTTCGGATTTTTGCTGGACACATTCATTTTAAGATGACGGAAAATTCTGGGGGTCTAATGGAGTGTATCTTTGGAGACAACATATAAGATTTTATTTTCTTATACAAACATGTGCTGCATATGTTTCCCTTCTGAGCTAGATCCCTCCAAAGTTTTGAAAAAAAAATCTCCTAGCTTTGACACATTTTCTCACAGATACCTCTGATCTTTTATTTTTTTCATAATTTCTCACCAAACAAGCTCAATTGGACAGCACTTGTCACAAAAGAACCAAGTGACATTTTTTTGTAAAACTGAGTTATTGGTTGATAGAGCTAGCAATACTGAATCTAGAAGCAACAAGTGCTTCTTTTAATAACAATCATTTCCCGTCGAAATTCTCGGTAAAAGTGGAGCTGGTGAGCTTCGTTGATGTCATTGTCCATATGATGCAATCAAATGAGAACTTGGTTCCTTTTTCCGATTAGGTGTAACCTTAATCCGAGTCACGTAAAAAACCAACTCCAACTTGGTTCCTTTTATATAATTTGGAACTGACTTAATAATCAACAGTGAGAACCAACTGCCTCTTGGTTTCTTTTAGAGATTCATTTTTCATGATTATGCTAATAAAAAAAGAAAAAAAAAAAAAAAAAAAAAAAAAAAAAAAAAAAACAAGCAGCCAGCAGATTTTGTATCGCAGTCTAGCGATACAAAGATAACATGCAGTCAATCAGTGTAAGCTGTTTTGACTGCGTTGTTATTCTTGTAATGCCGCTTTTCTTTAAAGTTTCATAGCATATAGGGTGTCAATTAAAAAAGGAGCTACACCAAATATTTCGAGAACGGCTCCGGATTTTGAAATACACTGAAACACGTGTTCAATTAGCTTGAGGGGGACATCTTTATAGGAGGTTTCCGATTTCGCGGCCACCTCTGGGGGGCCCGCAGGGCGGATACCACGTCCCTAAATTCAATACTTCAAACGGGGACCCCCATATTTTATTTATTAATCGAAAAGAGGGTGAAATTATCAGACTTTTGTGCGAATCGAAGTTCAATATCGTTTTTCGTTTTTGATACATCGAAGGTCAAAGTTCGATTTGGACTAATTTCAAAAAATCATTACTCCTCTTTGAAGAGTCGGAATTTAAAAATCAAGGACACAAAATACTCTAATAAGTAAGCCCTTTTCAAAAAAAAATTTAATTATAAAAAACATTTAGTCAAATTTGGTTTCGAAGCTCCCAAAACTTTTAGACGTTTTTGGCCTCCAAGGAGGGCCATCTGAAAAATTCCGAGGTACGACCCCTATAGATTGATACATTAATAGAAAAGGCGTAACAAACTGAGCATTTCGGTGAAAACCCGGAGTTCGATATCGTTTTTCACAATCGAGATATCGCAATCTGTAAATTGACATTCGATATTTCAAATGAAAAAAACGATATCCACCTCCAGTTTGCGCCGAAATGCTCAGTTTGTTACGTCTTTTCGATTGATGTATCACTCAATAGAGGTCGTAAACTCGGAATTTCTCAGATGGCCCTTTGTGGGGCCCAAAAACGTGTAAAATTTTTTTGAGCTTCAAAACCAAAATTTAACTAAATGTTTGTTACAATTGAATTTTTTTCTGAAAAGGGCTTGCTTTTCAAAGTATTTTTGTGTCCTTGATTTGTGAATTCCGACTCTTCAAAGAGGATTAAGTAATGCTACTTGAAAATGGGCCCAAAGCGAACTTGGACCTTCGATATAATCGAAAACGGAAAACGATGTCGACGTTTTACTTGTACCAAAAGTCTTAGAATTTTACCTTATTTTTGATTATAAATAAAAAAAAATTGGGGCCCCCATTGAAGTATTGGATTTAGGGAGATGGTTCCCCCCTTTGGGGACCCCCCAGAGAGAGCCCCCAAATCGGCGCCCCCCTAATAAGATGTCCTGCTCAAAATAATTTAACACGTGTTTCAGCGTTTTTCGGAATCCGGAGCCGTTCTCGAGATATTCGGCCTGGCTCCTTTTTTAATTGACACCCTGTATACATGCTGATCCAGAGCACCTGTACCAGGCATTTTCTTGAGAATGGCTGATTGAAATGTTTTGAAACATGGAAGTCGGATAGGGAATCGACCCTAAATTTGTCATTTATCATATTATCGATAGCTTCCAATACTTAGCCCTTTGGGGTATTTTTGAGGGGGGAGGCTCAATCACATCGATCTCAAGTTTTTTTTTTCAAAAAAGCTCTTTTCAAGTTATGAGAAAAGCTCGTGTCCTTGAAGTTGAGGCAATTTCCAACATTTTTGCTCTCATGGACATTTACCAAAAAACCTCAATTTTTGAGTTAGGTACAGCGGATTTTTGGAAAAAATTTGAATTGGCTTTTGTGGCCACCCTGTTGAGAATTCTTCAAATACATAACAGATTCTGATCAAATGGATGGAACCATTTTTATTGATGTGCCACTAGTTTGGTACCTTAAAGTGAAAAAATTAGGTGTATTTCGTTAAATTAAAATTTTGGGCAGTCTATGTCTTGACCATGGAATCAATCCGATTCTGCCATGGAAGTCCCAACATTTTGATTTGACAAAATACATCTTTTTTTTTCTCCTCAAGGTAACATGTTGCACATCGATCAGAAGGTTTCGATATATTTTTCAGAATCTGTCAAGATTTGTGAGAAATTCTCAACTGGATAAGCAAAAGGGTTGAATCAAAAATCTCCCAAGTCCCCATAGCTAAAAAAAATCTGGGTGTTTTTGGGAAATGTCTATGGGAGCAAAATGTTGGCAATTGCCTCTGCTATGAGGATATGAACTTTTTTCGTACTTTTAAAAGATGCTTTTTACAAAAAAATTGATAAAAGTGTGTGAGGTTCTCCTTATATGAACGAGGAGCTGATGAGGGCTTTTGAAAATATCAAAAATGAAAAATTTTGTGTCCATTCCGTAACCGATTTTTTTTATTCAAAACATTTCGATCAGCCGTTCTCGAGAAAAATGCCTGGTGGTATGGTTCCTCTCATCTTGAACTCTAGGCCACTGTCTCTTATTTCGTCATTTGTGAGTGCCTATATTGAAGGTTCAGCTAACATGTTGAAATCGTTCTCTTTTATTTGATTTTTCTCTTAAAACTCTGTGCTGGTTCCTCTTATCTATAGTTATCATCGCTGCATTATGTTCTATATAATTTCAATGGGTATGCAGAGTAAGTGAGAGTGGTGGAGTGAGAATTTATTTCCTATGTGAAACTTCTGAGAGCTAGTGCTTTTGTTCATTTTCTTTTTTAATTCCTACTAATTTCATGTCTCAAATTATTTCACCAAAACTTTCAGCCAAACCTCAAGTGATTGCGGCCAAGATCCAAAACCTTTCCCCCAAACCAGCTCCATTTTACTTCACCTGCCCCAAACACTTCTTCATGAAAACTTGCTCGTAAAAGCTTTTCTTTCAAATATCTTCCTATATTTATTTCCCTATACCCGATGGACGTGTCGTTCTGATTCAACCTACAAGTCATGTGATATCAGAGCGACCAAGTCTTAAGTTTCCTCGATTAGGTGGCTTCAGAGCTCCTTCAAATAATTTGATACTTCTCCTGATCACATTTTCTATCTTTCGTATAAAGCGCCTTCAATAATTTGATACTTCTCCTGGTAACAGATCTTCCGTATGAAGCTCCTTCAAAATATTTGATACTTCTCCTGTAAACACTTTCGTCTGAATAGCCGCATACAACCAAAAGACATGGTAGCTCTGATTCAACTTGCAAATCATCTGATATCAGAGCGACCAAGTCTAAGTTTCCTCATTGATGCTCCTCCATATTCATACAATCAATTACAACCACAGGGGTCGAGCCGACGCCGCGCTGCGGCAAGTAGGGTATTTTTCTAAAGGAAGGAAGAGAGGAAGGAAGAAATGGAGAAAGGAAGAAAGAAAGTAAAAAAAGAAATCGATAGAAAGAAAATAAGAAAATGGTATACAGAAATTACAAAAAAAAAGAGAAAAAAAAAAAATAGAAAAAAACTTGGCGATGACCTGCAAAAGCTTATATGCGCTGTTAGTATGTTGGACTGTTTTTTTCTACTAATCTTGTATTTTTAAGATTATAAATTTTATGTTGCGAACAAAATATTTGAAAAATAATTACTACGCTCAGATGGGAAATACTCTTAGAAAGACTGTTGGTTTCTTGCATTTTTTCGGTGTGATGTGTTTGAAGCCAGATAAAGTCAGTGCTTTTACGATAGTGAGTGGCAGTGAGAACACAACTTCCCACTTTCTGTTATTAGTCCAGTCAAATGGTCGAAAATAATGACTTCACCTGGAAAAAAATGGTGGAAAGCGGGAGTTGACGTTTTTCGGTGCAGTTAGGTGTCCTTTTTAACATACTGATTTTTCACCCCTGTGAGGCCTGTGCTAAAGCCGCCATCTTGAAAATAAGAAGCCTAAAAACGGTTTTTTGCAAATATCTCGATTTCTACGCATTTTACGAGAAAAATACTTCTGTACTAAAATGTTGTACGCAAAATTTCCCACAAAAAAGATTCTATACACTTTTTACGTACAGCGCATAGTTTAGGAGCTAGGAGCGTAAGTAGATTTACCCTTTTTTCGGTACCCCCGCGCGAGCTGCGAAACGCGCCCTAAACACTCGGTGCATCACACCGCGCTTGTCTCCTCTCTATCTCAACGCACCGCATGCTTTATTTAGGGAAGAGGGGGTAACATTGGCACCCCAGGGTGTCCCTAAAGCACCCTCTAGTGCCCCCCTGAGTCCCCTCCCCTCCGTTGAGAGTTAAAACAGCCTATGTGCGCACGGGAATTGAGGGGTCCATTTTCCCCACTTTTTTACCCGATTTTCGACGAAACTTTTTGCTTTCCCGCTTAAGATATGAAATTTCATACCGAATTCCAAATTGTAGACCAACTAAATTACCTCCCCCCCCCCCCCCTTCCTCCCACCCACGCTCCTTCCCAAAACACCCCCCTCTCCCCATAATTGCCGCGTTATCATCGTTTTGATAGAGGTTATAGAAAGAATTGGAACCGTTTTGTTTTGTTTGTGTTTTTTTCCCCCTTTTGGGAAATGTTTTTTTTTCCCCTTAGCATAGAGGCAAATATAATGACAAAGTTATGCTGTTCCTCTTTTTGAGCAAGATATATATTACTGCGTAGATACTGAGGGATGGAGGGGGATCAACTTTATTTATCAAACATTTCTTTTAAGTTTAGAATATATAAAGAATTTTCTGTGAGAAAAACTCTCTTCAAATGTTATATAATTAAACTCAGAACTGTCTGAATGTTTTTGCTCTTAATTTAAACACGATCGAAAGTCAAAATGTTTACAATATCAAGTATCAAGAGCGGTTTCAATTTGTATTTGTCTTTAATAAATTATATCAACCCCCCTTCATAAATGTCAACATGCAGAAATATGTCTAGCTTTATTACAAAAACTATATCTCTTGACATTTATGAAACGGGGTTGGTATAGTTTATTAAAGAATAATGATAAGTTTACAAAAATGGCGAAAAGTTGTGAATGTATACTTTGCACGGTTGTTTTCAAGTAACATTAAAAAATTATGCATTATTGGGTAAAAATATTATCGTTTTACATTTAAACACATGTAGGTCAAAGTGTAAAGTAGTATTATGCTCATGCTATGATCTTTACATCGTTGCATGGACAATTTTATATATGCAGTTTCATTATTGGAACAAGAATAATACAACGAGAAAAATTTTCCTGTTAATTCAACCGGACGTCTGTTTAATACTTATATTTAACTGGAATTCCTGCTGTTCCAACAGAAACCAATATTATTTTAAAAGGATTTCCTGTTACTTGACCAGAATTCCTGGTGTAGTAACAGGGGTTCCAGTTGAAATAAAAGGAATTCCTTGTTAAAATAATAGAAATTCTGATTAAGTAAGTATTAAAAGGACGTCCGGTTACGGCAACAAGAAATTTTTCTCAGTGTATAGTTCTAAATGAGGGCAAGTATGGTGAGAAAATCAATCTCATTAAACAAAAAATCAGTGACGGCTCGTGCCATGAGGCAGTAACAGAGTCGCTCCATTTGAACCTACGTAAAATAATCGTTTTGCATCCCAGAGAAATCGATTCTTTTACATAGATTCAAATGGCAAACGACACGGTTGCCGAATGTCACGAGCCGCCAATGTATAAAATTATGCTTCATTTACACAACTAGGAAAGAAAATAAAATACGCGCCAAATACAAATTGAAACCGCTCTTGATACTTGATATTGTAAACATTTTGACTTTCGATCGTGTTTAAATTAAGAGCAAAAACATTCAGACAGTTCTGAGTTTAATTATATAACATTTGAAGAGAGTTTTTCTCACAGAAAATTCTTTATATATTCTAAACTTAAAAGAAATGTTTGATAAATAAAGTTGATCCCCCTCCATCCCTCAGTATCTACGCAGTAATATATATCTTGCTCAAAAAGAGGAACAGCATAACTTTGTCATTATATTTGCCTCTATGCTAAGGGGAAAAAAAAACATTTCCAAAGGGGAAAAAACACAAACAAAACAAAACGGTTCCAATTCTTTCTATAACCTCTATCAAAACGATGATAACGCGGCAATTATGGGGAGAGGGGGGTGTTTTGGGAAGGAGCGTGGGTGGGAGGAAGGGGGGGGGGAGGTAATTTAGTTGGTCTACAATTTGGAATTCGGTATGAAATTTCATATCTTAAGCGGGAAAGCAAAAAGTTTCGTCGAAAATCGGGTAAAAAAGTGGGGAAAATGGACCCCTCAATTCCCGTGCGCACATAGGCTGTTTTAACTCTCAACGGAGGGGAGGGGACTCAGGGGGGCACTAGAGGGTGCTTTAGGGACACCCTGGGGTGCCAATGTTACCCCCTCTTCCCTAAATAAAGCATGCGGTGCGTTGAGATAGAGAGGAGACAAGCGCGGTGTGATGCACCGAGTGTTTAGGGCGCGTTTCGCAGCTCGCGCGGGGGTACCGAAAAAAGGGTAAATCTACTTACGCTCCTAGCTCCTAAACTATGCGCTGTACGTAAAAAGTGTATAGAATCTTTTTTGTGGGAAATTTTGCGTACAACATTTTAGTACAGAAGTATTTTTTCTCGTAAAATGCGTAGAAATCGAGATATTTGCAAAAAACCGTTTTTAGGCTTCTTATTTTCAAGATGGCGGCTTTAGCACAGGCCTCACAGGGGTGAAAAATCAGTATGTTAAAAAGGACACCTAACTGCACCGAAAAACGTCAACTCCCGCTTTCCACCATTTTTTTCCAGGTGAAACTACCATTTGACTGGACTATATTTAGAGCCATTGTCCACAGTAAGAACGTTGACTTTTACATCGTTGCGCAGCAATTATTATTTTATATATCATGTCTAAGTAACTGAATAAATGCGAGAAGCTCAAAATATTTTTAAGCGTTTCTCCTATTGGACTTGGACATTTTTTTCAAATGGTAAACCTGTATCATGAAATTTGTGCTTTTAATAGTAAAAGGTAGCTTGAAACGTATAATCAGACTTAATTTCTGAATTTTTCAAGTTTATAAATGGATACTTTATGTAAAAATACTTCAGATCACCAAGTTTCAAGTCTTTTTGATTTGTAACTGTGGCTATTACTGAGAAATCAAATTTTTGTAAAACATGGAGAAATCGCAGTTCAAGAGGGGGGCATTTTTCTACCCATATTCATAGGGGAAACATGTTTTATTTCGGGCTCCAATATTCACAGTAGAAGTTTGCGCCCGGAGTTTAGTTGCATTTTGTATATTCCTAATATTTTGTAGCTTGCACTTATTTAGTTATGATTCTATTACTTAAATACTTTAATTCTGTGCACTTATAGGCGGTTGTGGCTGATATGATTATTGGTGATTGCAATTTATCGCTCCTCACCTACGATTGTAATCCTCGCCTTGTTCAAAGGTGCTGTTGGCATGGTCATAAATAAAATCTTTAGGATTTAATGGATGAAAGTAATGAAACAGACTGGTTTTAATCTTACCTTAAAGCATCAAAGCTGGATCATTTCGGACAGCAATGGGGGGGGGTGGTAAATATGGCGGACAACATGCTTTTCTAAACTCAAATTATAGGTAGCTGGATTGGCTTTTAAAACATTTGAAGATTTGAAAATACCTGCTGCCACTCACCAATTAAAGATTGTCAATTACTTAATAGCTATATGGTACTTCTCGTCGCACTATTATATTTTAAAAATGGTCATAAACAAAGTAAAAACCGAGCAAGTCATTCAGAAAAATTGGGTGATTCACTTCAAAGACAAGTAAGTAATCTTTGAACCTTCTGATAATCCTGTAGCGTGAAAACAACACTGTAGGTGTAAAATGAATTTCTAGCAGCGTTGAAAGTGTATACTGTGTGGGAAGTAGGTACCTTTTAAGACAGGGAAATGTCCGAAAAACACCAAAATGTGGAAGTTTGATGAATGATTAGCGCAGAGATGAAACGTTTGAAAGTCAATGTTTTTGGAAAAAGTAAAGCCGTATGTTTACTTTTGTTCATAAACAATAAAAACAAACCATGAGCAAACCAAATTCTGTAATGAATTTTAAACAGAAATGCATCAAAAATGTCTTTAATCCTAGAATTTAGTCCTTCATAGCGTTCAGGTGTAATTATGGACTAATTGTAAGTGTGACCTTATTAAAAGCTTTGACGCTGTTAGAACCATTCGTTTACTCCCTTGTCTGACCAGAGTCCCACCTTTTTAAAAAAGAAGGTACCTTTAAGACATTTCCCCTCCAATCACTTAAGTATTGCCTCTTGAGCTCACAAACTGTAAAGTTTTATGTTTTTCCACTGTTTGTCCATACAAGAGTTGTTCCAAAATTTAAACTGTCTCAAAAAGTTTGCCTTTACCTGCTTCAGTTTGATTCTAGAAAGCTCTTACGATCATCTGTGATGTCACCACTCTTCCTCTGTCAAAACTTGTAAGTCCTTATTTTTCTCTGACTTGGAAACAGATCACAAACAATCAATTGGACTTGGATAAATTTAAAATGGACTCCTTAAATTGAATCTAAAAAATTAGGAAAGGTCAAATAAACTTACCCCTATCCAATTGATTTTGCGTTTTGGGGTCATATGCACAATCGTTAATTTCCACTTGTGATCAAAAATTCTTACTTAAATGCCGCGGAAATCACATAAAGCGCTGATGCATCAAGATTTTTCAGTTTTAACTGAGACGGGGCCATTCGATAAAAGCTGCTTCATGACGAATATCCTTGCCAATATTTCAGACCAATTGTCCCTATGCTTGCATGACAAGTCATGGAGAGCAGAACTATTTAAATGTCAACACCAACCCAAGTTGTGTGATGCATTCTTTTAAAGGGTTTAAAATGGTGTTGACTGAAATAGTGCGCTGAGTTCGATCTGAGAGCATCCATCTCACTCGACTAATTTGACTTTTGACTAATTGATAATCACCTGCTCAAGGATAGGCAGACTCCTCTGCAGAGAGCCGTGAGATTTTTAGGGATGACAAAAACACCGTAAACCGCTGCTGCAAGTTCGCAGTCCTGCTGATGCCAAAAGAGCCGTGAGATTTTTGGGATGACAATGATGACAGAACTCGACGAAAACCGCATTTTGCTAAGTGGGGGTTTTCTATGGTGCCTTCGTTTTATTATTATTTACGTTCCTTCTGACTCCGGATGAAGTACTAAAATAGTATGCTTGTTTTAAATTAAGTATACTCTAACTAATATACCATGATTATTTTGTGTTATTTTACATCTAGCTGCTGCTGTCAATCATGGATGAAAATGTACTTACTGTTACGAAGTACCTACATATATTTAAATTTTGAATTTATTTATTCAAAACCAATTTAACAAAAAAGTAAAGAAAGGAAAGTTTCCCCTGCCACGAGCTAGCTCGAGTGGCAGGTTCACTGAAACATAAATTAACAGCAAAGAAATAATAATGAAGTAAAGTTTTAAAAAAATATGAAATGAGATTAAAATCACAACGAAAATTATAAATTAAAAAAAAAAAAAAAAATCCAAATTTTCATGTGTGTGAATTCCATTGTGAATTCAGTGGTGATAGCGATCGTTTGAAAATTTTTTCCTTACACATATTAGAAAGGAAAATAATTCCATGACTATTTGAGAATTTGCGGTTTTTTTTTTTGGTTTTCCCCTAAAAAAATCTCACTAAATTTCCAATTTTAAAAAAATTTTGGTTTCAAAATTGACGAAGTTGCGAGATTCGAACCCCCGACTTCAATAGTAAAACTAGTGGGTTGCTTAGGATTTTTACTTGCGCCATGGGCTGAGGTAACGAACGCGAAAATAAAATTTTATAGGGCAACTAAATGGCACTTGGTAGTTCAGACTTCCGCTGCTAGGTGTCACGCCTGTTTATGACCACCGTTGGGCAAGACAGCACACATCGCCGAAGTTTCTGTCATCTGTGTCATCCCAACTTTTTTCACGGCTCTCTGCGTATCGTAAAAACCCTCAAGGATGCGCTTTGATGCAATGCAGAAGCAGGCACCACCACTTGCTAGAACCTGATCCCAAAATGCTTCTGCTGTGGTACATTCATATCTAAATTATGATAACTTACGGTTTGAACAATGTTAAAGTTGAAATCCGAGCGTGAATGCTGATTCTTACATGAAGAACAGCGCATTGATTGAGGAGATTAAGCTGTGACGTAGGTGGGGTACGAATGCCTCCCCTCCACCTTTATACTTCCATCATGGAAGAAATCATGAAGCATCTGCGCTCATTGTGACATTTTTAGAATTTATATAAAAATTTCATGCTCAAAAGTGGAAATTACCAGCAGAGCAACTGACTCAAATGATTGGAATGGACTTAGTCCAATAGCTTCGATTTGTCGAAGTTGACTCGATTGTTCATAATCAGCTGCCAAGAAATTCCATCATGCAGAAATAGGTAAAAGGACTTACACTGCACTTACACGTTTGGACAGAAAAAGGTGCTGATATCAAAGATGGTCATGGAGGGCTTTCTACAATCAAACTGTAGCCGATAAGTGCTGATAGTTGGAGACAGTTAAAATTTTAGAAATGCTCTTTAAAAATAAACCAGATTTATCTCTGGAAAAAACACTGGGAAAACTGAAAGGGGCAAAACTTCAGTAAGCATCAGGATCACAAAGGCTTCTTTGAGAGAACACTCATCAGAGCACTCTTTCACAAGGACAGAATGATGACTTGAGTGAAACTGGCAAGTTAAGTCTTGAACAAAAATAAAACGCTTATTATCACCTTACAAATTAGACATCAACTCAGGATTAATTCAGTAATTTTTGAAATGCTTGGAAAGTCAAAATAGTCAAGCTCTCTTGAAAAAAGAAAGATATGCATTGGCTACGCTGAGTACGCTCTGACGTTTTCTGAACGTCGAATAATAAGGTCTCTGATGAGTGCCGAAAAAAACCAAACACCCTTGGCGCACAGTGATGTTCAGACATTTCCTTGTCTTAAAAGTATAAAAATCCTGTGTGGGACAGGAAGCAAACGATTTTACAGCTTGATGGTGCTGGAGAGAAATTAAAGTGGATGTAGCATGAAGCTTGCTTTCAAATCGTGAAAAATTTTTCAATACATAATCAGCCTGGAAGGTAGTACCTAAAGGCTCCTGACAGAGTTCCTGATGAAGTTGTCTCGAGACATGGAAACTTGAGAATAGGTAATGGAGCACATGAATTCAAGACAATTCTGGTAACTTTTCTCTCAAGACTACTGCACAAACATTTCAGAAGGATCAAGGAGCACGCTCATCGGTTAACGGAGTTATCTACTTCAGATCACTCGACTTATGAGATGGACATGAGAAAATCTGTCTCAGGAAGAGAGAGTTTGCTGAGAGAGGTCAAATTACAAAATTTTTGAATAAATCACCACAAACATACCACTTTCACACGTCAAAATGCCAAGAAAGGCAATGAGTTATGGCATTACGAGGCAATAACACGCACTGTAGAATCTGGCAAAATTTAAAAAAAAGCTATGGAGAACTTGAGTGTTTCAATTGGTAGAAACTGAAATTAAGGCTCTGATTGACAGAAAACACGCATAGTTCATAAAGAAATTCAGATTTTAAAGTCTCTGATAGACTTCGAAAAAACGCGAAAATACATTGCGGAGGGAACTTCGGTTTGTTTTCACAACACAAATCTCTAACCTTAAAATCTCCGAGGCAAATTACGCATGTTTACCAAAGCCTCCGAACTAGATATAGCTCGTTGGTAATCACAGACAAAATAATGAAAATACCAAATTTATTCATAACGGAGACAAATCCTTATGAAAAAATTAGGGTCAATACTCAGTCAAAACCTAACTCAAACATTATTCGAACATTTCAAACGGCACACTATGGATCCAAATCGAGTCCTAAGTGGTCAAAAATACAAAGACATGAGATATCACAAGAATTGTCGATCCATCAAATGATATTCTCCGATAAGAATGGGACAAGCTAGGAATAAAAAAAGGAGCCAAATAAACCCCCTTTAAAAACAACTATAGTATCCACCTAAAATACTAATTTTCCAACTTTGAAAGGATCGAATTTGGACCGCCAAAGATTTGATTTCTATCCATTGTGCGGCGGACCGAAGAATATCGCGGATTCGATATGGCGCGCGATTCGTTTAGTGACTGCTTAAAGGATAGGGAGACTTTTCGCGTTGCCGCTCCGCAATATATCGAACGAAAGGAATCCACCGAAAAGCAGTACGCGATCATTACGCGCGGAAATCTGACAACGCACGTTTGCGACCAAGCCGAAAATTGTCGATTTTTATGCAGGAAGTTTATGGCCAAAATCGATACAAAACCATAACAAAAACATGCAGTACTTACTGCATGTTAAAAAAAAAAAAAAAGTAGTCAATTAAGCTATTGCATGTAGGAAGTAAGTAAAAAAAAAAAAAAAAAAAAAAATTAGTAGGTTAATCTATTACATAAGCTATTGCATGTAGGAAGTAAGTAAGTAAAAATTAGTAGGTTAATCTATCGTGTAGGTAAGGAAAAGGGAATGTTAATAATCGGAAAGGCTCTGAAAATTTAGCCTTAGACTTTCACACACTTCCACGCACACACACACACACACACACACACACACATCGAGTTATAGTGGCAGCAACCTTCCCATCCGTCGGCTCGCCAAAGCCACGCTTCACGCTGCCCTTCACTGATTCTCCAGCCTCCCCGAACCATCTGAACATCACATTAATTTCGGGACGAAATTAACTAGGCCCAGGAGATGTGACAATTAGCAACGCTGGATCATCATTGCTGACCCCAAAGGGATCTATGCCCAGCGTATCCGGCCGCGGTAGGGACCCGGCCAATTTGGACGACATCTCACTGATCGATTACCATTCAAAGCGTATGTTACTTATCATCCATCTCTTTTAAAATTTTCCGTGTTTTGTGTAAGTGTTATCCTTTTATATTTATAAAGTGTGTGTTAAGGTTAAGTATTTAGAGTAGTCCTATTATTGATATTTCCCCAAATCTCACTCACGTTACACCCTCTCCCTAAAATTGTTGGTTATTATCGAACGTAGTTAGGGAGGAGACCCTCAGTTAATTAAGTAGGAGAAATTCAGTCAGGGGGTGACCTTCAGCCAGGGGGGAGACCCTCAGCCAAGGGGGAGACCCTCAGCCAATAGGAGACCCTCAGTTAGGGGGAAACCCTCAATTAGGGGGGAAACCTCAATCAGGGGGAAACACTCAGTTTGGGGGGCTCTCAATCCGTGGAGGGAAACCCTCAGTAAGGAGGAGACCCTCAGTGAGGGGAGGGTAGCTACACCAAGTGCGGGAGAATGATCGTTCTTTCCCAAAAAAATATTTTCTGGGGAAAGAAAGATCATAATCTATTCTCTCTCCCATACTTTGTATAACTCCCCCCCCCTTATTGAGGGTCTTCTTCTTACTGAGGGTCTTCTTCTTACTGAGGGATACTGCTTTGCATAAACATATGGAGGATACGGGCCATATTTTTGATTTTGAAAATCCTAGGGTGCTAGCCAAAGAAAAAAATAGGCAAGCTAGGCTTGTGCTAGAGGCTATCCACATAAAAAAAAGAAGTCCCGTGCAATTAATTTCAGGACTGATGCGGATCAAGTTAGCTCTAGGTATGATTGTTTTTTTTCTTAAGCTATTGCACATCTTGCAAGTGCGCAAATTTGTGAATCCAATACGGAACTATCTATGTTTGTTTTTTTGTTAAGGGCATGGTTTTTTTTTTTTTTTTTTTTTTTTTTGGTAAATCGTGCAACTGTGTAAATTCATTTTGATGGTTTTTTTTTTTTTTTTGTAAATCGTGCAACTGTGTAAATTCATTTTGACTGTTTGTTTTCCGTGTTATGTAAGTAGGTATCGGTCTCCCGTCTCCAACGGCCTCACTAATTATTCACTTTATTTTTCACGTCCACCATGTAGTTCTCGGCTGTGTTATTTCCAGAGTTATTTGTGTTATTATTGTATTTTTTACTGATGATGGCCGTGGTTCCGGTCGAAACGTCTAATCCAACAAAATCGTTCATTTTCTCACTTGTTTTCTAAATAAAAATCCTGTGATAAATGATAATCACGTGTTATGGCTGTTCAGCTTATTTTCATCATCAATTATACAGGGTGTAAAAAAAAAAGGAGCAGCTCCGAATAACTCGAGTTTGGGTTCGAATTTCAAAAAACGCTGAAACACGGGTTCCATTATTTTGAGGGGGACATCTTTTAGGGGGGTTGCCAAATTCCAGGCCCCCCAGGGGGGCGGGTACGGGGGTCACCGCCCCCCTAAATCACATTTCTCAAAAGGCGACCCCTAATTTTTATTACATAAATTTGAAGAACATCAAATTCTAAGCATTTTTGCGCAAACCGCAGGTCGATATAGTTTTTCGTTTTTGAGATATCGAAAGTCAAAGTTCGATTTTGACCCATTTTCAAAAATTCATAACTCCCACTAAAAAAGTCGAAACTGAAAAAACTATTAGCTTAAATTGCTCTACAAAACAAGTCCTTTTCAGAAAAAAATACAGCTTTCTAGGAAATTTGATTTTTAGGCTCCGAAAAAAATATTCAAAATTTTCAAAAATTTTGAATCGGCGATATTCTTGTAAAACGGCCAGAATCGACAATTTTGGCTTAAAACCTGTTGGCTGAGTCCAAATGAGCGATGCAAAGCTCTCAAGAGTCCCCAAAACCCCATTAAAGCCCGAGAGAGAGGCATTTCTTGACTCTAAATTTAGCAGTGTTCTCAATACTGAGTTTGATCATTTTAAAGGTGATTTTGAGACGTTCTTGAGCTTTTAAGCGCTTTGCATCGCTCATTTGGACTCAGCCAACAGGTTTTAAGCCAAAATTGTCGATTCTGGCCGTTTTACAAGAATATCGCCGATTCAAAATTTTTGAAAAGGACATGGCACAATCCTTATGGGAAATGGCTTACCCCTAAATTTTTTTTAAACATGATAAATCGACAGATTATCACTTAAAAAGAAAAAGTTCTCACGGCACCAAAGTGATCCCATGTCCAGTTTTTTAGCTATTAAAGCTCAAAGACGGGAACTACTTTTCTCGTGCGTAGGCGCGCAATGATGAAGTAGTGCCGGCCGCCTCACAACTCGGCTCAACGTAGAGTGTGGTCGGCCCATTTCCATTCATTCAATCACCCGCTCGACTACCTGCCGAAGTCTCTCTTTCTTTTCCACTGCTCGTCTCTCTCTCCCTCTCCCTCACCCGCACCCCGCACGCTATTCTTTCCTTACCCGAGCACGTTTAGATTCCAAGAGACGAGCAAAGACAATTCGTCCGTTTTCGTGTTTATACATTTCTCGGCTTTTCTTTTTCTTGCTTCTTCCGAATTCTTTCGGTCACATATTAGTTTACTGTCATCTCTCTCGTAAAGAGTAGTCGCGCGTGGCGCCTCGGACGCTTTAAGATACCGAAGTTGTTGATACTCCAGCTTCAACCTCCCCTCTCCCCTGAGGATACCAATTACGGAATGTAAACAGAAACACTTTTCCGATCGCATTGAAGCGATGTGATCACTAAACATGCTCGGGTGGGGAAAGAACAGCGTGCTGGGTGCGGGTGAGGGAGAGGGAGAGAGAGACGAGCAGTGGAATAGAAAGAGAGACTTCGGCAGGTAGTCGAGCGGGTGATTGAATGAATGGAAATGGGCCGACCACACTCTACGTTGAGCCGAGTTGTGAGGCGGCCGGCACTACTTCATCATTGCGCGCCTACGCACGAGAGAAGTAGTTCCCGTCTTTGAGCTTTAATAGCTAAAAAAACTGGACATGGGATCACTTTGGTGCCGTGAGAACTTTTTCTTTTTGAGTGATAATCTGTCGATTTATCATATTTAAAAAAAATTTAGGGGTAAGCCATTTCCCATAAGGATTGTGCCATGTCCTTTTGAATATTTTTTTCGGAGCCTAAAAATCAAATTTCCTAGACAGCTGTATTTTTTTCTGAAAAGGACTTGTTTTGTAGAGCAATTTAAGCTAATAGTTTTTTCAGTTCCGACTTTTTTAGTGGGAGTTATGAATTTTTGAAAATGGGTCAAAATCGAACTTTGACTTTCGATATCTCGAAAACGAAAAACGATATCGACCTGCGGTTTGCGCCAAAATGCTTAGAATTTGATGTTCTTCAAATTTATGTAATAAAAATTAGGGGTCGCCATTTGAGAAATGTGATTTAGGTTGGCTAAAGAATGCAACGAGGTAACCTAGCAAATACACAAAGCAAATAACAGACCAACAAAGTAGTAGATAGGAAACTCAAATGGTCGACTGATCATCGTCGAACATACGCCGATACGACACGCAGAGCTTATCTGTATCAGTTTTTAAATTAATTTTTTTTTTTTCTTTTCAAAAA